>APFE031705678.1:18947-141517 GCA_000404065.3 Pinus taeda
GTGGAGGCGTGTACAAACTTCCTAGGGTATACATCTGGCTGAAACAAAGACCTCTCAATAATCATGCTCCACTCCCAACAATTTGCATGGTGTAAATCACGACCTTCTATCTTGTATATATGTCTTAGCATAAATCATACTCCATGCCATTGATCTATATGTATTCCCCATGTATTGTCATTTCTAGACGCGCCCTTATTATCATATATATAGATGTACACATATAAGAAAGAAAGGAGTGTCTTATCTCCATTTCCAATGAAGTTCTTAGACTAACCATACCTCCCATTCATAGCTTATTCTATTTCCTTTTCTACATCTTCTAATAGTTGTAAGAGTTCTACCAATGAACGGAATATACCCTTAACATTTATAAGTATATTTTAATCCTTTGGATAATCATCCAATGGGGAAATTATTGCTAGTTTGGATTTGTAACATTGGTGAGGTGGATAAATTGAAATTTTAAGGTTATCTGGATTGTTCTGTGAGGTACCACCTGGGAATATGTGAAATGTGGATTTGTGCATAATGAAGCCACAACTCACCATGTCCACCCAGGTCATGTGACTCCATATGATTATCATTCCTTGAAATAATGAATGATATAGATGGGTTCCTGTTGATCCAATGGCAGTGATTTGTTTACCAAACCCTAGATTATCTTTCATGACTCATTATGTCACTTTCATTTCATCCTATTCCATTTGGGATTTCAATATAGTGGAAGGTGTCATGCCTGGAGAGGCACCACCCCAAAATTTTCTTAATACTCGGTAATTGTATTCCCTGCCTCATCTGCATGACAAATAGACCTCTCCTTCTGGTGCAGGTTCATTCCTCAACAGATTGCACAGTAAAGTATTTAATTTATTTCCATGGTGTCATTCTATATTATCAATCTCAATACTGCCTATTTTAGGTTTCATACCCTAATTGAACCTCTCTTTTTTTTTCTTCTCATAGTTATGTTCGACCCTCTTCCTAGTTATAGGTTAGGCATGTGTTGGATCAGTTTTTGTTTTTCTGGGCTTTAATGAGAGGGATACATTAAGGCAAGGGTTTTCTCTGTGTTATTATTTTTCTTTTTCATGCAATGCTCTTCTCATTGTGTCATTATGTTCTAGCGACTGGAACACCCTCAAAAATTTTGGCCCGCGTCCAATTTCAGAGTCTCCTTTGAGATTTTTACTTGATGCCTGCATGCACTCCGGTTCACCCCATGAGCTTGTGTGAGTCTTCACACCCACCTTGCTTGATCGTTCAAGTGACAGTGTTTGCATGTTGATAACAATGTCATGTGTGCGACCTTGTTCTGGTTATACACAAGGTCTCCAGTTCATGTGTACATGTTGTGCTCGCTATGTAAACATCCGTCAAGCTCACACACGAAGTCATATCCACTGTCGTGCAAGCATCATCGTAGTCGTCCAATGATCAATCACAAGCGTCGCACTTGTCGACTCGCACTGTCGGTCAATCATCTTGATCATGTGTGTCTGTATGGTTTGAGTCGTCTCGTCATCAATCATGTGAGTGTGTTTGCAAGGTCGTGTATGCACATTTTAACTCGCTCACATGCTTAGTCGTTTTGCTAAGGTTCTGACGACCAGATCACCCTCTAACAGTGAGACCTTCACCCTGTTATTGACTCGATCAACTGTCACCCATAACAACGCAAAAGCACCAAGAAAGCCATTTCAAGTTGCATTGCCTGCAATCTGATCAATCAACCCTCCTGTTGGTCAACCGAAGAGTTTGACCCGGCAGTCACCTCGGGATTGACTCCCTTAAAAAATTGATTAGAGGCTGCAGACCACGCCCGCTCCGTTGAATGATAAAACTGCGTAGACAGGCCAGACAGACACCCAGTTCCTATCCCTATATCCCTCAAGAAATTGCGTAATTTTCCCAGCCAACCCATAAGTCAGTCGGCTAGCTGCTCACCCGGAAAACTCCATAGATTTCATGAGCAAACCCTCTGCTACTGAGCAGTCCGTTCGGCTCAGAAACTGTGCAGAGGTGATTAGAGGACCAGCCTCCTAGCATTAGCGTAGTTTTTCCCACCATCAGCTCCTAGTAGCCTGCTTCCATTTCACTCCAGGAATTGCGCAGTTTTTGCTGCCAAGCTCCCAACAACCTGCTGCCAATTCTCTCCAGGAATTGTGTAGTTTTTCTGCCAAGCTCCCAGTACCCTGCTACCAGTTCCCTCTAGGAATTGCACAGTTTTTGTTGCTAGACTCCCACTACCTTCTCCTTCCAAAAATTGCACATATTTTTTCTGCCTAGCCTTCCTGTAGCCCAAACTTCTCCTCCCAAAAATTGCACAGATTTTTCCTCCATCCGAGCAAGACCCCGCGAATAGTCACTCTCGATCTGGATTTCCCATCACCATCTTCCAGTGACTTTTGCGTAGTTTTCACTAGTAGTGCCTGGAGCCTCCATCCCAGCTCGAAACTTGCCTCGCGCAATTTTGTAACCTTGTCTTCTCTCCCGGTCACCTACATCCAAAACGATGATGCATCATGGTAGACTAGGAGGTTTATGGATTTGATGTCATCTCGTCATGAGTGATTGCAGATACAAGCACATGAACAAAGATGGCACGAAAACAGATGTAATGAACAAAGGGAGTACATGCAAAATGACATGTTCGAGAATGAACAAACAAATGATGTATGCAAATAAATGTGTTCACAAACAGACGATCATGCAAATATGTGTTTGCGGAGGGACGAACAGATGAACATGCGAAGATGTGTTCGCGGACGGATGGAAATAAGAACATGCGAATATGTGTTCATGGATGAAGGAAGGACGAACATACACTTTTCACAAACGAACGAACCTATCAAGCATGCCAACATACAAGTAATGAGCAACGTACGAATGCAACATCAAGTGAACCCAATGACCATCGAAGACTCCGTGCATCTTAACATGTGGAGGTGAAGCTGTGACACACCATAAGGACATCCATCACCTAACAACACTGCAGCTCGACATGCACAACAACAACAACACGAATGTACCAGCACTGTCATGTTGAGCCTTGTCATGAGTCATGTTGTCCACATCTCTATTGTGGGCCATACTATCGATCAATGTAATGTAACGTGGAAGTCCAAGAGACCCACTTGTCATATGTAGAGTCATGTAAAATTGAAAGATCATGGAATTCAAATAGTCATAAGGGAAGTCGAATAGTCACAAGGGTCAATTTTACCCCCTCATTTGTACATGCAAAGGACTTTTCACCTTGGCTCCTCCCACATAGCCTTGAGATTCTGTAATATTTTCTTTAAGGAGCAAGTAATGGTTCCAATGCCCCGCCCACAAGGTTAATGATGTATGGTGTATCAATGTGTCTTGGAACTTTTGCTAAATTCAGAATCCCGCTAACAGGCCAACACGTTTTCACACATCTGTTGTAACTGTTTGTAAGATTCCTCTTGAACACTTTTAATGCATGTTGCTTTATCTTATGTTTAACACTTGGATTCATTCAACTTTTCTAATACATATATATTAATGAAAATGTGTTGTATAAGTTGTTAATGCTCCTACCTATGTTGGTTACCTCTCGGACATCAAATAGAACCTTTCATGTGAACTTGTTGTAATGACCGTCGCACTCGTGCTGATTGCCTGTTGAGTGTTGTACGTGCTATCTTACCTTGTGTGTTGTGACTACCGCATCTGTGTGGATTCCTCCTCCGAAAGTTGTGCATGTCCTATTGTGTTGTGTGTTCATAATAGTGTTGGGTTTCCTACGATCCGACTTGGGACTCACTCCCACTCTCTCTCTCTCTGGTGAAAGAACCTTGACACAAGTAACACTATCAATCACCAGGCACACGAACCTCACTACTAGAAGACAAGGCAGACCACTCACCTGTGATGACAAGAAAGAGCTAAGGCAAACATTTAAGATAATGGAAACCGGGCCATCATACCAGATGGGACTCCCACACCAAATGGTGTGAGATCTAGTTGGGACTTCATACTAGGGTGATCCCCTGAATGTTGGCAGGTCTAGCACCATCAACATTTCTGGCGCTAGAAGGAGGGCCTCTAGTTGTTTATGGTTGAACGTCCTCTCACACTCACTCATCAACCATATGGTCAAGGTAGTAATTCGCACTCCCTCTCACCTACGCGTGACTCTTCAGTTGGTTACTCCTCACCTCCCAGGAATGAAAACAAAATTCCATATCACCATCTTCACTCCGTCCGTCCCATCACCAGCTAGTTCGCGAATCAATCAGATTGATCCCAGGAATATAACATCTTCCATATGCATCAAGGAAGCCAAAAACCACTCCCATAGGGGTTGTTGTATCATCAATGGAAGAAGCAGTTCTTGCCACACTTGAAGGTCTGGAAGAAGTTGTTGAAGATGGAGAGGAACCTCCGATATTCCGACAAGGAGAAAGCGACACCCTCGTGATCTTGAGTTTAGAATCTGGTACAAGAGGTAGAGGGGAAGGTAGCGAAGGAGGCATCCATGTTGATTACTACACATTCGCATTGTCGACCAACATTGTGCAGTTCGTCAAGCAAGTTGCGAAACCAACATTACTAGAAAATTGCGAAGAGGCTATTGTTGTTGAGAAATACCTGCGTGCAATTGGATTCATCAAGGATGATGAACCAGCAAAGGACTCCAGAGACGCAAGAAGTAAGTCCCATGCGGTGGCGATCAAAGGTAGAGACAAGGAAACAAGTGATATTGAAACCCTCACTTGCCTTGTCAAGAACTTGACAACAGAAGTGTCCAAGATTAAACAACAAAAAACAGACATGTGTGCAAGCAACCATCTGCCCAGACAGAGACAACGAAGCATGTCATCAGGCAGCAATCGTCTCCCTAGAAAAACTGCGCAGAGCTCTATGTTCCAGCTTGAACGATGCGCGAACCCTGAGTTCTATTCGTTTCATGAAGATGGTCACTCAGAGAATTCTTGTTCAGACTGGAAGCAAGTTGCAAACTCAGTATACAGTCTCACATTTGAGTGGACAACAGTATCCAGGAACATCTAGGAGATACAAATAATGACAAAGATGTTTCACCTGATGAGGCATCAATTTATGGGCATGTGGTAAACATGTATCAATGCTTGGAAACAACTCTTAAGATGAACACAGAGAAACAACCCCAAAAGTAAAATTATCGTTACAATTTGATGAGTAAGGGGGCTCCCCCTACAGTTAGAGAAGTGCAAGAAAGTATAAGATTGTTGATGAGGAAGGTTGATCCACCATCCGTCCCAAAGCAGAAAACACAAAGCAAATCCAGGAAGACAACGGTGGACAAGAGTACGCCCATGAGCAGCAAACTGCAGAATACTCCTCTGGACAACACGAACACCAATCTTACCCCGGACACCTCGGTGAGTCTACCCCCTTTGGACTACAACATTGTGGATGACGTGAAGAAAACTCATTCAAACATCAGTTTGTTTGAGATAGCGAAGATCCAGAGTTAGCGGGACATCTTGTGCAAGGGAATAAGCACACCTCCTGGAACACTTTCGAATGTGCTAAACACACTCTAGATGGAAGAAGCAAACTCATATTTTCCTCCATTCCTGCTCTCATTCGAAATCTTCAACCTGCCGTGGAAGCTAATGTCATGCCGCTCTCCATTGCCAAGAAGATCAATGCGCAATGGAGCAATACATCCATGCAAATCATCCAACTTGATCGAACATCTATACGATCGATTGGTGAACTTCGAGATATGATCATCTGAATATCTCATGACAGGCTAGTCCACCAATGCATCAACATTGTTGTTGTGGACATATGGGAAGCATACAGCTTACTACTCAGCTGAGACTGGTCCAGCAAGATGAACGTATATTTTGCTACGGACTGGTTGCACATGTGGATTCCGTACAAGGGTAAAAACAATAAAATCTGGGTGCTATCCAAGAGGTATATGAGGCAGAATGTCACTCCCATTAATGGAAAAATTGAACCGTTGGCCTTCAAAAAACTTATGTTTGGCAACTGCCTCCTAGAAACAATGTTGGGGTGTTATCCTACATGGCCAACTCCAACCCCACCAGACATGCCATTGGGTCTCCTTCGTTTGCCCAACTGATGGAAATGACGCATGTACAATACATTGTAACAATAGTAGAAGTAGTAGTAGAAACAACAGCAGCAGTAGTGCAAGCGCATTGAACGGTTCGTGTACAGATGAGTTTTGGATGACGTATTTTGATGGATTAAAGACACAGGACAACTCAGGAGCCGGGTGTGTCTTGATCGACCTAAACTACAGGAAACATCTTATTTCTAGTCGCTTGGAGTTCGAGTGCACGAACAACATTGTTGAGTACGAAGCACCTATTTTGGGCTTGCAGAAATCCATCAGCCTCAACGTGATTACACTCAAACTGGTAGGTGATTCAGAGATAGTGGTACGGTAGGTAAGTAACACCATTCACTATTTATCACTGCATATTAAAAGTTACCACTGATCTCTAACTTCCAAGCATTTAATATCATTGTTGTACCACGTATGCGTAATGTAGCTGCCAATGCTCTGGAAAACGCAACCTCTAGGATGTCACCAATTAGGGAAAGATTTACTATTGAAATTTTATATAAACCATCTATCCCATATAACATAACAAAATTACACGTGTTTGATGATGATCAACAGATACTGCATTTCATGGCCAACACTGACACCTTCAAGGATACAGTGATAGACAAAGACGAGCATGAGCGATCTATATAAGAAGATGTTGGTAGCAAGAAAGGTCACCTCATCCTGAAGGGAGTGGCATCATTGGAAAATATTTATGACTTCCAAGAACGCTTTCAGGGGCTTAGGAATAGCAAAACCCAGAGTTCCACCATGATGCACGAGCTGATCAATTTGGGAATAGAACAAGATCTGAAGTTTGTCAATATTGGTACGTGTTGCACACATAAAAAGAGACAAGCCTTTGTTCTCTTGTTCAAACAGTACCTGGATGTGTTCGCATGGATGTACGATGATTTGAAAACTTGTGACACATGAATAATCCAACACATCATCCTGATCAAGGAAGGGGTCAAGCCATATCAGTAGAAGATGTGGAAAATACATATATCACTTGAACCTCTCATACAGAAAGAGTTCACCAATATGTTGTATGCACAGATCATATACAAAGTTCATCATTCCACTTGGGTTTCAAACCTTGTTCCTGTACACAAGAAGTCCGGGAAATCTTCTTGTGCATTGATTTATGGAATGTGAATCACGCCTTGGACAAAGACAACTACCCCGTGTCGTTTATGGACCACATTCTACAAATAGTATCTAGGGCCTAGATTTCTTCCTTACTCAATGGTTTTTCAGGATACAATTAAGTTATGGTGGCAGAACCTGACAGACTCAAGACTACCTTTTGTACCAAGTGGGGTACATTCGTATACAGACAAATTTCGTTTGGGCTTGTGAATGCAGGCACAACCTTTCAACCCACCATGGACATCGCTTTTTGCAGACCCATCAAACAGAGTGTAGTGACTGTGTTCTCAAGGAAATGTGAGGACCACATACGCCATCTAAAGAAAAATTTTGACCAATGTTGAAAGTACGGGATTTCCTTGAATCCCAAAAAGAGCATATTCGTGGTGTCTGAGGGGAACCTTCTTTGACACATCGTTTCCAAAATCGCGATCAAGGTTGATCCGAACTGTGTAAGGACTCTTACACAGATCCCTCACCCCACCAACAAGAAATCCATGCAGTCCTTCTTGGGCAAGATAAACTTCTTTCGGAAGTTCATCTCGAATTATGCACTGATAGTCAAACCCATGCAGGACATGATCAAGAAGGATGCAGTCTATAGTTGGGGCAAGGGGGAAAAGTACACATTCACCCATATTAAGAAGGCTATTGCAAAATCACATGCACTCTACAACCCAAACTTCAAAAATGACTTCCTACTATACACCTTCGCCTCCGATAATTCGCTCACTGCAGTACTCACTCAGAAGGATGAGATGAACGACGAATGCCCCATCTCCTTCATGAGCTCAAGCATGCAGGGACCTGAAATCAACTACCCCAACATTAAAAAACAAGCATATGCAGTTTACAAGGTGGCAAAACACTTTAGACCCTACTTGTTGAAGAACCACTGAATAGTCTACGTCCCTCACCCAGCAGTTCGCACATTGCTTGTACAACAAGAACATGTGAACACATATGAACTGGATGAAAGGCTTGTAAGAATATGATCTTGACATCAAGCCAATTCACAAGGTCAAAGGACATGGGATCTGCAGACTTGCAACTAAAATAGTACACGTGTAAGAGGAGGAAGAAGAGCTCGCCAACTGGGAGTAGGAAGTTGAAATGTATGATTTACTGCGAACAACACCCATTGAAGATGGAACCTCTTGGTACGCAGATGTGCGCCAATACCTTGAGCATGACACTCGACCCTCTCACTTTTCCATCAAACAAAAGTGGGATCTACACCTCAAATATTTAGCATATCAGTCAGTGAATTGAGTGTTTTACATGAAGCACAACAACGGATTTTTGCTCGGGTGCCTGGAGGCACATGAATCAGAGAAGGTACTACAAGATTTGCATGCTGAACCCGTTAGGGTTCACTTTGTAGGAAACACCACTGCACACAAAGTTATGCAAGCCATTTTCTATTGGCCCACATGATTCAAGGATGCACATGCTTACGCCCGCAGGTGCTCGGTTTGTCAACGATGCGCCGACAGAACACGAAGGTCAGTAGCCCCACTACACCCTGTTGTAGTGACCAAACCATTCCAACAATGGAGCCTAGACATCATTGGGGAAATTTTCCCACATTCGTCAAAACAACACCACTACATTCTGACAGCAACTGATTACTTCATGCGGTGGACAGAAGCAGTTCCGCTCAAGCAAGTGAATGACCAGGAGGTCATTAGCTTCCTCCAACAGAACATCATCTCATGCTTCGCTGTTATGGTATCACTTGTGCTTGATAATGCAACATAATTTTCGTCTTTTAAACTTTATGATTTTGTATTACAAAATGGTATTGTGCTGAAACACTCATCTAACTACTACCCGCAGGGAAATGGTCTCATAGAATCCACAAACAAAAACCTTATCTGCATAATAAAAAAGATCGTTTACTTTGAGCAGTACAACCAGCATTCCGCCCTGATGAATGCATTATGGGTTGGTCGTGTAACACCCAAACCCTCTCTGAATACCTCACTGTACCTCCTAGTCTATGGTAAAGAATCCATCCTTCCACCCAATATCTACTTGACTGCACTTCAGCTATCCAAAAAATCCCAAGGCAAGCCTTTCCAGCTAGTCCAACATAGGATGGATACACTCCACAAGCTTTAGGAAGAAAGGATGAAAGCAAGAGAAAAAATTACACTTCTCCAAAACTGTATCAAGAGATGGTTTGATAAAAAGTCTGCAGGGGAAGCTAACTTCAGCATTGGTGACTTGGTCTTGAAATGGGATAAATCCCATGAAGACAAAGGCAAGCATATGAAGTTTTAGTCCCTGTGGATTGGTTCATGCATAGTCCATGAGAAGCTTGGCCCACACACATACCATCTTCAATTACTTGACGAGAGGATTGACAACCTTCCTATCAATAGCCAAGATCTCAAACAATACTTTAGGTAGGTCGGGCCTCGCCTCGCGCCATGTACATAGTCTGCTTACTACTTTTGTTTTCACTTTGTTTGTCTTGCTTGCTATTTTTGTTTTCATTTTGTTTGGTTTTCTTGATACCTTACTTTTATTTTCCGGAAATAGGTGTTGCCATCCACTGAGTTCTGGATTGAATGAGTATGTAGATGAGATATGAAGAGACTTGTGACACTACAACACTTGGCTAGTTTTGTGTCCATCTTCTCTATTTTTGGTTACAACCTTTGGCCGATGAAGTCTTGATGGAACAAGCCATCTGCAATGGGAGATTTGGTTGAGCCATGAACCTGTGTCCACACTGGGAAGCTCCATGCCTGTACTCAGCCTTCTGCTCTGTTTGCTCAGTCTCATCCAACTAGTAGAAATGGAGAAGGGGAAAATATAAACGAGCAAACCTATGTCAGAGGTCTTACATGCTTCTCTAAAGGACTAACCTATTCTTCTCTCAATAAGTCAGGATCCCTCTTCCTCCCCACAAATAAATAAGTACCTATGCACAGTCCTCTTAAAAAATGCAAAGGTGAAAAAATAGAAAGGCTTCCTTCGTAGAGAGGTGAAGCATGCAACTCCACCGGGGTACTGACCAGGCTCGCTGGCAGTGGAGCAATGCCTGTGTTCCTGCGTAACTCTATCGGAGTACTATCCATGCCTGTTGGCAGCAAAGAAACACTAGAAATGAAAATTTATACTATGAAAATCTTCAATTCATGAGCAAACTACCCATCTCAAATTCAAAACACTATGATCAAGCTGAATTTTTGTTGTGTTTGACTGAGCTGGAAAAAGGTGAACCATGTCTGTCCACGAAGTAAGTGGGGAAGTTGAAGTAACCCGCACAACGATTCAATACTCTCTGAAAGACTAAGGCCCTGTGCTATCAAGGAACCAAAACAGAGAAGTTGGAGTTCTACCAGTGTTTCACCAAGTGTTGTAGCGGCTGCAAAACCCTCCAAAATTTTGGCCCGCATCCAATTTCGAAGCCTCCTTTGAGAGTTTTACTTGATGTTTTCACGCACTCGGGTTCACCCCGTGAGCTTGTGTGAGTCTTCATACCCACCTTGCTTGATCGTTCAATAGACAGCTTTTGCATGTTGATAACAATGTCATGCTTGCGACCTTGTTCTGGTTGTATACAAGGTCTTTGCTTCGTATGTAAATGTTGTGTTCACTATGTAAACATCTGTCATGATCACACACGGAGTCGTATACAATGTTGTGCAAGCATCGTCATGGTCATGCAACGATAATTACAAGCGTCACGTGTTAGGCCCCTATACTACTAGTGTAAACCCTTATTATTATTAGTACAACCCTGTTATTATATTGTTGTACCCATGTAGTCCCCATATTGTTATTATTGTGCCCCATAGAAGCCCACTATTGTTATTATTGTGCCCTTACATTATTATTGTTATGTCAGCGCTGATTATATTATGACCCCTTATATAGAAAGGAGGTCTTGTCATTTGTATCATCAAAGAATTGTTCATTTATGTAATGTAAAGGAGGTTGCCCCCTCGAAGAGGCTAAATTCTAAGGCGTTCATCTATCTTTTTTATCTTTTTGTGAGCTGGTTTCATAACATTTGGTATCAGAGCTTTGGATTCTAGGGTTTCGCTGCTCCAAACAGGTCATTGTGGCATTTGCGCTATAACTTTTTTCTGCGACGTTTCAGACGCTACAAAAAAAACCATTTGAGAAAATATCGCGCTGAACCTCGGGTCCAAATTTCAGAGCTTTTCGTGCAATATTTGCGGAGATATGATCTAAGGAATTCGGTCTTTTTGCAGACTCCTAAATTACATTCAAAACAGGTGACCTGGGGAAAATAGTCATAACTTTTGTTTTGAGCATCAGATTGAAATTTCATAAGAAGTTACAGAAAGACAACGGACTATAGTTTCTTGTGCATATTTTTTAGATCCTAAGGTCAAAACAGGGACACGTGGCACTTCATACAAATTAACCCTTTTGAAAAGGTATATAATCAGGTCATCTTGGGAGATTCTGCATCACTCTTTCTTGTAGAATCCAATTTTGATCAAACTAGTGGCATTGGTAAGAGAACACAGAGGGCTACTATAGGTCACAATTTGAGATCTAGAAGAGCCGAAATTACAGAGTTATAGTCGTTTCAAGATCGAGCTCCTAAAATCAAGAAAAGGTGATACGAGGAAGTTTCATGGCAAAGATCCAGTAAATTGGATACTACAGATGGAGCAATATTTCAATCTACATGAGGTGCAACTATTACAAAAGGTACGTATTGCATCTTCATATTTAGAACCAGATAAATTTTTATGGTATAAATGTTATCGGGAAATCTAGTGTCCACTCGGAGCTGCTAGTCCCACTACAACTAGTATCTATATTAGAAACAAACAAACTAAAACTACTTTCACTTTCCTTTATGAGAAGTAGATGAGAGGGGAACAAAGGACACCAACCTCTATCTTGTGCTTGGTTCCTCGCTTGGTTCCTCTCCCTTCTGATAGATCTTTTCCACTCCTTCTTCGTCTACCCAGCTTCAAAGAGCACCTGTGGAATCAAAGTAGCATAATACTATCGAAGAACAGAGATCTAAAATCATAAACAATATAGGACCAGATATGTATTGACCACACAAATGCATATATCATCGAACATACAAGAATGTGGAGGAAAACTTGAATAGCTTTATTAATATCAAGAAGAGCAAAGAGGATTACAACCCATTGTTCTGACCCAGCGTCATCCTCTCAGCTTGAAAGCCCTTCTTCACCTCATGAAAAGCTTAGATCACCCAACACTATTATATTGCACCAAGAAACTAGCAGCACTTCCTTACAAGATACAAGATTCCAGCCTCTGGATCTCTGTGATGAGGGATCCATATATAGATGATTGCAGGGGGGTGAGTCAGCTTCTGGGATTTTGATTAGTGTCCTCTTTCTGATAGTTCTTGATTCCACTTGGAGATTGATGATCTCTTACTCATCCCTGGGCGAATTCAGAGAGGTAAGTGTCACACGAGAAGTTTCTGGAATATTCCATGATGATCCACCTTGCAAACTGTCTCTGCCATTTGTCTACTCTCGCCCATCGCACCCTATAGAAGGGCTTTCCAGTATGCATCACACCCTTTACACTGAGGAGGTGAGATGCATTGCACCCTCTACACTGGACAGTCTATATGGTCCAGGTTTGACCAGTTCTGAGCAGTTTTCTGTGGAGAACTTCTGGGAGATGATGTAATCAGCTGACCTTGTTCCTTTAGGGCATGAGGCAACACTTTTAGGGACTTAGAAGCCCTTGGTTTATGGACATTTATGGTTGGGGTTGCACTGCCTAAAAATGTCTATAATAGTTGCCCCCTAAAGCATGAGGTCGTTAATCTTTTGATGTTGGGTGAAATGCTTTATCATGAGGATCCGAAGTTTTTTCGAGCTAGAAGGCGACCTGTAATAAGATACAATAAAATACATTATCTTCATAATATTTTTCATGATTTAGCTGAGGCGGGCATTCCCATGCTCAACTTTATAAATTCATTTTCACGTACATAGGACAGACAACCGTCTGTGTAGCAGACTGATGATTCGGACGGAGTCATCATCCTTTGATTTGGATGTGTTGCAAGTGTCGTTTTCAGTCATAGAAGAGAATCATATTGTTCTTGATGGTCGATTATACTATTACTATTGTATGTGATTTGAATTAGTAGTTTTTCAAGTGTCAAAAACAATTTTCAATTCGAAATTGCAAAGTGTCGTCGTTATCTTCACTTCGTTTTGAAGAGAAATTTGTTAGTATTGTCGCTTTGAAAAGATAATTTAGATTTGTACTTAGCATTCTTCTTGTCATTCACACATTAAGAAGGCTGAAAACAAATACATGCATGTGCATTTGCATTTAGATTTCTTGTTGATTTGATTTAGGACAGTGCATTTAGTGTGTGCTTTGTGCTCTTTGTTGAAAGAATCCTATTTTTCTTTCCTTAGTAGCTAGGATTTTCATTGCAAAAGAAGATTAAACGATTGTTTATCATCTTAGACTGCATTTTAGGAATTGTATATCTACATCATGCGATGAAACTGAAAGGCAAATTTCTTAAGCAAGATCAACTATAGAATAAATTCAATGAACATAAAAATGCCTTGGAACCTAACGCACAACATCTAGAAGTCTAGGCTAGAGACGTATTCCGGCGTCGTTAATCCTGGTAACTATCGCTTTCATTGCTAGTTGGGTGATTCCTCCTCTTTGAGATGGCAAGTGCCAGTACAGACTTGTGCTCCCACGTACCGTCGAGTATATATTGGGAGACCACAATAGGCTATATCCTTTATCCTTAGGAAGCCGTGTTTGCGGCCCTATCGATCACAATGCATTGAACACAACATTCGGGAAGATTGACTGCCATACCGTAAAAAGTATTTTGCAGTTTTACGATTGGTTTGGTAATCCCTTTGTCTAGATTTCCTTAGTAGTCTCTTTCATTCCTTTTGCAGACTCCTTAAAGGAAAAGGTCCATTTGAGCACTTGTCACTTCAGGCTCATTAAAAATCGAAGGCGACTAGAGTCATCTTTTTTTTTTTCTCGACCCTTAAAGATTGAAAAAACAAGTTGTGTCAAAGCGTCTAAAATTTATTTTAATCGAAATAACATCACAGTTCCCTCGTTGGTCTTTAGGTTGAGAAAAATGGAGTCTACCAACCAAGGATTTCCCCTTGGAGGAAATCCTAGTCCTTTCTCCTCTTGGGGAGATCTTGGTGCACCGCATATGGCCACATTGTCACTTCCAAGGTTGATGATTGGCTTTCCCGTATGGCTCTTCTCTACCTCTGTTGTTCATAATACCATAATTCCTGAACAATCAAGTCAGCAACTAGATGATACTAGAGTTACCCCTCAACCTTCTACTTCGTCCATTTCTCCCTCTCCTCCTTCCTCTTCGCTTGATGAAGCTGGTAAAGCTGAAAATCAAGTAACTAAGAAGGGGAAGGAGGGGAAGCAGAAGAAGGAAAAGAAGAAGAAGGAGCCAAAGGCAAAAAGGGGCAACCATGCATCGTCTAGCGAAAATCCACACACTGCACTGTCCAAGCCTAAATCTCCATGTGTCATTTGCAGAGGAGACCACTATCATCAAGATTGTCCTTGCATCCCTCAGATCTTAAGGGACTGGTCTCCTCACAATCCGGTGTCATCAACCTCCGATCGTGTTGAAAGTACACTGTCAACTAGTGAAAACGAAGTATCTGGACAAAAAAGGAAATGCAAATTTCCTTGTAAACTGTGTGAGGGCGATCACGTCGTCCACCGTTGTCCCTTCCTAGATGAAGCTAAAAGAGTTTTGGATAACCATCTGGCTTCACCGCTACGGCTTCCTCCTGGATATAAGAAACTCTTGCCAAGTCCATCATTGGTTGAAAATTTGACTGACATGCCATTATGGTCAGTCGAAGTGTCTATCATTGAAGATAAACCCTCTGAATCCATACCAGAAAAAAGTCAAAAGGTCGAGGTGGCAGTTGACCCGGTCTTGCCTTCAGAAGGTCCATCTTCAGATGATACAGTCACCGGAGAGAATAAGAACGACACCGTTCAAATTATTTTCATAAACACAGGCTCCGATGAACATGGGGGCAGTCTACCCATTCCTTTACCACAGGAAGGAAGTTCGTCAGAGTCATATCCGTCCGTCTATTCGATCCCACCTCTAAGAAACCTAGTCGTTTCCTTCGAATGGAATCTACTAGGCAGGCCCCGTTTACCGGCTAGTGTACCATTCTAGATCATTGTACAAGCTTACAAGAAGGGGAATCTATGAGTATCCTTTCCTCAACTGCTTGGAAAGCGCTTGGTTCGCCATCGCTTCTGGCTGAGATGAGAAATCTGACAGACTTCGACAAAGGAACCAGTCGACTGTTAGGGATCCTTCCCAATGTGCCCATAACATTGGGAAGGAAAATCATTTATATGAACGTGATGGTAGTCCAAGGACTGCTAGATTATAATCTACTCCTTGGACGCGACTATATTTATAGCATGGGAGCCATTGTCTCCTCACTCTTTAGAGTAATGTGTTTTCCGCATGAAGGCTGAGTGGTCCATCTCATAGACCAGCTTTCGTTCCCTGATTCACACATATCTAATAGTCAAATGCCATCCCTAAATGGTCTTTTCACGCAAGGAATGTCTCATCAATCTCCATTCCGTCCACCTGAAGAGCGTGAGTGATTGGAGATGACATGACTGAAACGCAGGGGGCATGCACCCTGGCCTGCTCCGGCAGGGAAACTCGAGGTACAGAGTAGGTTTCCGCGAAGGAAAATGACTGGTCCTATACCCGTCCGTAGAGGAAGAGGGAATTAGACCGAAATAAGGTTCCTTCATCAAGGTTAGGTGGTTGGGATTTAGAATCACCTTTGTCTAGATGGATTAAGCCAGGAAGTGTTTCTATCTGCTATGTGGATGGAAACTATCTTACAGATGCGATAACTTCTAAATGGTATCCAGGAAATTTTTCACTATACCCGGGGGCATGCAAACCTTTTCGCATGCGAGCGAAGCGCAACCATTTATTTTCTTAGTTTGTAGATTCTCAAACCCTTTAAACTCGTGGGATTGGTCATTCCTAACATGCATAAAGAAAGGGTGCGGGGCAAAGCTTTGAAAGGTGCAAGCTCCATAAAAAATGGGATCTATAGATGAGATATCCTTATTATATGACTGGCACGAGCAATTTTTATGTGGAGTTCAAGCTCGTTAAAAATTAAACCTAAGCAATGAGCAAATGTTTCCCCTAGAGTTTAAGCTCATTAAAAAATGAACCAATTTCCGGTAAATAACCATTGTGAATGCATTATCATCAGCTTTTAAGCCTTGGTCGTGTTCTCATCATCACCTCCATCTTTTTTTTAGTTGATCATATGCCTCCATTTGATTGTTTACCCTTTTGAGGAACAACTATGACGAGTGATCTTGCTAGCCATCCTTGTGACACTGCCGTGATTGGAAAATTCCAAACCTTACCTGGAATCAGCTGCTACCCGAAATGATCACTCGTTCCTCAAAAAATGAGTCTCCTTTAAGCTCTTTTCACCTGACTCGTAAAATATGAAAAGATTGTCGAGTGATTGGCCTCTCCGGCTCGTTAAAGTCATCGGAAGTGCTATCCCTCCTCTAGATTTTAATCTTTTTGGACCTGAGGGATTATTACACAAAAATATCGAGCGCTTGTCTTGTTCGGCTCGTTAAAACTATCGAAAATTCATGCCTTTCGTATTATTTTACGCTTTTTCGGACTTAAGGGATTATATAACGAAAAAAATCATTGGAGTTTCCTTTCCGTCCCTTTTCAGACTCTCTAATATTGAAAAAGGGCCGAGTTATCATTGTCGTTAAACTCGTTAAAATCAATAGCGACAAACTTGTCCAAATGGACAAGAACGAGTTTCACTGTTGCTAGGCTTGTTAAAACATAGCGACGGGTTCACCCGAAGGGTAGATTATAGAACAAGCATATTTTATCCTCCTCAAGCTTGATAAAAAATAAAGAGGTACTGGTCAGCAATGACTGGGGAAAAATTGGGAAGAAAACTTGAAGAAACTTTATTGGTAGCAAGTCGCTCTTGAACATGAAACTTTCACTCCACGTCTGAGTTAGGTTGGGATATTCCATTCACCGGTCATATCAACATTGGTCCATCACACCATCCATATTTGGGGTTAACGCTACCAATCCATTGTCAGTGTCACCGGTATGTTCAAGAGAAGTCGCTCAGAGAATTCACCTGTGTCTCATCCGCTGCAATACATTCACGCCCCATTCTTTCATGATCGCCACCCTGAACTCTGTATCATCAGATCGTTTTCACCTCCAAAATCGTTTGCTCTGTTCCATGTTGTAGATGTGGGATTCATTAAGGCCCTCCTACAATGGGTCACTTCTTGTCGACATCAGCTCATTATCCAAGAAGTAGACCTAGGAACAACCCCTTTCAGTACTTTGAAGCTTGCATGCCTCAATGGCAAGTTTCTCACTTTCGGCGACATGTTTACATCAATGGCCTTCGACCGAGAGATTTTGCGTGGTGTTTGATGCCAAGTCCATTTTTCACACCAACGCGAATTGTATTGTAGTACCTTGAGGGTCATTGTCATTATTGGTGATTCCTCTCGCGCCTGCTAACAACTTACGTCATTGGCAGTAATCCAGGTGATGTCTTTCCATGTTCGACTCCAGAATATCTTTCACATGGATTGACTTGTACTCCGAGTGAATATTGAACGAGTTTTGAAGACCCCGGATCTAGTTTCATCCATCCAAGCTGTGATATATTCAGGAATATAAAGACATCAAATGTACATCATTGGCCGAATAGATGACCATCCAAATCAAAGGATGATGACTCCACCCGAATCAATCAGTCTGCAACAGAGACAATTATCTGTCCTATGTACGTGAAAATGAATTTATAAAGCTGAGCATGGGAATGCCCGCCTCAGCTAGATCATGAAAAATATTATGAAGATAATTTATTGTATTGTATCTTATTATAGGTCGCCTTCGAGCTTGAAAAAACTTTGGATCCTCATGATAAAGCATTTCCCCCGACATCAAAAGATTAATGACCTCATGCTTTAGGGGGCAACTGTTATAGACATTTTTGGGCACTACAACCCCAATCATTAATGCGCCATAAAAAAAAGTCTCCTAAGTCCCTAAAGTGTTGCTTCACTCCCTAAAGGGAACAAGGTTAGCTGATTACATCATCTCCCAGAAGTTCTCCACAGAAAACTGCTCAGAACTGGTCAAAACTGGACCATACAGAATGCCCAGTGCAGAGGGTGTGATGCATCTCACCTACTCAGTGTAAAGGGTGTGATGCATACTGGAAAGCCCTTCTTTAGGGTGCGATGGGTGAGAATGGACAAATGGCAGAGACAATTTGCGAGGTGGAGGATCATAGAATCTTCCAGAAACTTCTCCTCTGACACTTGCCTCTCTAAATTCGCCCAGGGATGAGTATGAGATCATCAATCTCCAAGTGGAATCAAGAACTATCAGAGAGAGGACACTAATCAAAGTCCTAGAAGCTGACTCACCCCCCTACAATAATCTATATATGGATCCCTCATCACAGAGATCCAGAGGCTAGAATATTGTATCTTTTAAGGAAGTGTTGTTGGTTTCCTGGTGCAACATCATAGTGTTGGCTGATCTAAGCTTTACATGAGGTGAAGAGGGGCTTTCATGCTGGAGGATGATGCTGGGTCAGAACAATTGGTTGTAGTCCTCTTTGCTATTCTTGATATTAATAAAGCTATTCAAGTTTTCCTCCACATTCTTGTATGTTTGATGATATATGCATTAGTGTGGACAATACATATCTGGTCTTGTATTGCTTATGATTGAGATCTTTGTTCTTCGATAGTATTATGCTACTTTGATTCCACAGATGCTCTTTGAAGCTGGGTAGATGAAGAAGAAGCAGTAAAGATCTATTAGAAAGGAGAGGAACCAAGCAATGAACCAAGCACAAGACTGAGGTTGGTGTCTTTTGTTCCCCTCTTATCTACTTCTCATAAAGGAAAGCGAAAGTAGTTTTAGTTTGTTTGTTTCTAAGATAGCTACCAGTCTTAGTGGGACTAGCAGCTCCGAGTGGACACTAGACTTCCTGATAACAAAATGGCGACTCCATTATCCTTTATCCTTAGGAAGCCGTGTCTACCGCAATATCGATCGGAATGCACTGAACACAACATTCGGGAAGATTGACTGTCATACCATAAAAAGTATTCTACAGTTTTGCGATTGGTTTGGTAATCCCTCTGTCTATATTTCCAGAGTAGTCTCTTTCGTTCCTTTTCAGACTCCTTAAAGGAAAAGGTCCATCTGAGCACTTTTCACTTCAGGATCATTAAAAATCAAAGGCGACTACAGTGATCTTTTGCTTTTTCTTGACTCTTAAAAATTGAAAAAACAAGTTGTGTCAAAGCGTCTAAAATTTATTTTAATCGGAATAACATCACAGTTCCCTCGTTGGTCTTTAGGTTGAGAAAAATGGAGTCTACCAACCAAGGATTTCCCCTTGGAGGAAATCCTAGTCCTTTCTCCTCTTGGGGAGATCTTGGTGCACCCCATATGGCCACATTGTCACTTCCAGGGTTGACGATTGGCTTTCCCATATGGCTCTTCTCTACCTCTGTCGTTCATAATACCATAATTCCTGAACAATCAAGTTAGCAACTAGATGATACTAGAGTTACTGCTCAACCTTCTACTTCGTCCATTTCTCCCTCTCCTCCTTCCTCTTCACTTGATGAAGCTGGTAAATATGAAAATCAAGTAACTAAGAAGGGGAAGAAGGGGAAGGAGAAGAAGGAAAAGAAGAAGAAGGAGCCAAAGGCAAAAAGGGGCAACCATGCATCGTCTAGTGAAAATCCACACACTGCACTGTCCAAGCCTAAATCTCCATGTGTCATTTTCATAGGAGACCACTATCATCGATATTTTCCTTGCATCCCTCGGATCTTAAGGGACTGGTCTCCTCGTTTGCACAATCTGGTGTCATCAACCTCCGATCGTGTTGAAAGTACACCGTCAACTAGTGAAAGAGAAGTATTTGGACAGAAAAGGAAATGAAAATTTCCTTATAAACTGTGTGAGGTTGATCACGTCGTCCACCGTTTTCCCTTCCTAGATGAAGCTAAAAGAGTTTTGGATAATCGTTCGGCTTCACCGCTACAGATTCCTCCTGGATATAAGAAACTCTTGCCGAGTCCATCACTGGTTGAAAATCCGACTGACACGCCATTGTGGTCAGTCGAAGCATCTATCATGGAAGATAAACCCTATAAATCCATACCAGACAAAAATCAAAAGGTCGAGGCGACAGTTGACCCGGTTTTTCCTTCAAAAGGTCCATCTTCAGATGATACAGTCACCGGAGAGAATAAGAATGACACCGTTCAACTTCTTTTCATAAACACAAACTCCGATGAACATGGGGGCAGTCTACCCATTCCTTTACCGCAGGAAGGAAGTTCATCAGAGTCATATCTAGCCATCTATTCGGTCCCACCTCCAAGCAACCTAGTCGTTTCCTTCGATTGGAATCTACTAGGTAGGCCCCGTTTACCGGCTAGTGTACCGTTTCGGATCATTGTACAAGCTTACAAGATGGTCCTGGCTGGTACCATCATAGACAAAGGGGTTTCTGTTTGTATCCTTTCCTCAACTTCTTGGAAAGTGCTTGGTTCGCCATCGCTTCTGCCTGAGATGAGAAATCTGACAGGCTTCGACAAAGGAACCAGTCGACCGTTAGGGATCCTTCCCAATGTGCCCATAACGTTGAGAAGGAAAACCATTTATATGAACTTGATGGTAGTCCAAGGAACCCTAGATTATAATTTACTCCTTGGGAGCGACTATATTTATGGCATGGAGCCACTGTCTCCTCACTCTTTAGAGTAATGTGTTTTCCGCATGAAGGCCGAGTGGTCCAGCTCGTAGACTAGCTTTCGTTCCCTGGTTCACACATAGTTAATAGTTAAATGCCATCCCTAGATGGTCTTTTCATGCAAGGAATGTCTCATCAATCTCCAGTCCGTCCACCTGAAGAGCGCGAGTGATTCGGGAGGACATGACTGAAACCCAGGGGGCATGCACCCTGGCCTGCTCTAGCAGGGAAACTCTAGGTATAGAGTAGGTTTCCACGAAGGAAAATGACTGGTCCCATACCCGTCCATAGAGGAAGAGGGAATTAGACTGGAATAAGGTTCCTTCGTCAAGGTTAGGTGGTTGGGATTTAGAATCACCTTTTTCTAGATGGACTAAGCCAGGAAGTGTTTCTATCTGCTATGTGGATGGAAACTATCTTGCAGATGCGAGAACTTCTAAATGGTAGCCAGGAAATTTTTCACTATACTCGGGGGCATGCAAACCTTTTCGCATGCGAGTGAAGAGCGACCATTTATTTTCTTAGTTTGTAGATTCTCAAACCCTTTAAAATCATAGGATTGGTCGTTCCTAACTTGCATAAAGAAAGGATGTGGGGCAAAGCTTTGAAAGGTGCAAGCTCCATAAAAAATGGCATCTATAGATGAGATATCCTTATTATATGACTGGCACGAGTAGTTTTTATGTGGAGTTCAAGCTCGTTAAAAATTAAACCTAAGAAATGAGCAAATGTTTCCCCAAGAGTTTAAGCTCATTAAAAATTGAACCAATTTAGGGTAAATAACCATTGTGAATGCATTGTCATCAGCTTTAAATCTCGTTGGTGGTTCTCATCATCACCTCCATCTTTTTTTTAGCCGATCATATGCCTCCATTTGATTGTTTACCCTTTTGATGAACAGCTGCGACGAGTGATCTTTGCTAGCCATCCTTGTGACACTGCCGTGATTGGAAAATTCCAAACCTTACCTGGAATCAGCTGCTACCCGAAATTTATCACTCGTTCCTCAAAAAAATGAGTCTCCTTTAAGCTCTTTTCACTTGACTCGTTAAAATATGAAAAGATTGCCGAGTGATTGGCTCTCTGGGCTCGTTAAAGTCATCGGAAGTGCTATCCCTCCTCTAGATTTTAATCTTTTTGGACCTGAGGGATTATTACACAAAAGGATCGAGCGCTTGTCTTGTTCAGCTCGTTAAAACTATCGAAAATTCATCCCTTTCGTATTATTATACGCTTTTTCGGACTTAATGGATTATATAACGAAAAAGAATCATTGGAGTTTCCTTTCCATCCCCTTTCAGACTCTCTAAAATTGAAAAAGGACCGAGTTATCATTGTCGTTAAACTCGTTAAAATCAATAGTGACAGACTTGTCCAAATGGACGAGAATGAGTTTCACTATCGCTAAGCTCGTTAAAACATAGTGACGGGTTCGCCCGAAGGGTGGGTTATAGAACAAGCATATGTTATCCTCCTCAAGCTTGATAAAAAAATAAAGAGGTACTGGTCAGCAATGACTGGGGAAAAATTGGGAAGAAAACTTGAAGAAACTTTACTGGTAGCAAGTTGCTCTTGAACATGACACTTTCCCTCCACATCTGAGTCGGGTTGGGTTATTCCGTTCACCGGTCATATCACCATTGGTCTATCACACCATCCATCTTTGGGGTTAATGCTACCAATCCATTTTCAGTGTCGCCGGTATGTTCAAGAGAAGTCGCTAAGAAAATTCACCTGTGTCTCATCCACTGCAATACATTCACACTCCATTCTTTCATGATCGCCACCCTAAACCCTCTATCATCAGATTGTTTTCACCTCCAAAATCATTTTCTCCATTCCATGTCATAGATGTGGGATTCATTAAGGCCCTCCTACAACGGGTCACTTCTTGTCGACATCAGCTCATTATCCAAGAAGTCGACCTAAGAACAACCCCTTTCAGTGCTTTGAAGATTGCATGCCTCAATGGAAAGTTTCTCACTTTCGGCAACAAGTTTACATCAATGGCCTTCGACCGAGAGATTTTGCGTGGTGTTCGACGCCAAGTCCCTTTTTCATACCACGTGAATTGTATTGTAGTACCTTGAGGGTCATTGTCATTATTGGTGATTCCTCTCGCCCCTGTTAGCAACTTACATCATTGGCTGATAATCATGTGATGTCTTTCCATGTTCGACTCCAGAACATATTTCACATGGATCGACTTGTACTCCGAGTGAAGATTGAACGAGTTTTGAAGACCCCAGATCTAGTTTCATCCATCTGGGCTGCAATATGTTCAGGAATATAAGGACATCAAATGTACATCATTTCTGAACAGATGATCATCCAAATCAAAGGATGATGACTCCGTCTGAATCATCAGTCTGCTACACAGACGGTTATCTGTCCTATGTACGTGAAAATGAATTTATAAAGTTGAGCATGGGAATGCCCGCCTCAGCTAGATCATGAAAAATATTATGAAGATAATGTATTGTATTATATCTTATTACAGGTCGCCTTCCAGCTTGAAAAACCTCCGGATCCTCATGATAAATCATTTCACCGGACATCAAAAGATTAATGACCTCATGCTTTAGGGGGCAACTGTTATAGACATTTTTGGGCACTGCAACCCCAATCATAAATTTCCATAAACCAAAGGCTCCTAAGTCCCTAAAGGTGTTGCTTCACTCCCTAAAGGAATAAGGTCAGCTGATTACATCATCTCCCAAAAGTTCTCCACGGAAAACTGCTCAAAACTGGTCCATACAGAATGCCCAGTGCAGAGTGTGCAATGCATCTCACCTGCTCAGTGTAAAGGGTGCGATGCATAATGGAAATCCCTTCTGTAGGGTGCGATGGGCGAGAATGGACAAATGGCAGAGACAGTTTGTGAGGTGGAGGATAATAGAATCTTCCAGAAACTTCTCCTCTGACACTTTCCTCTCTGAATTCGCCCAGGGATGAGTAAGAAATCATCAATCTCCAAATGGAATCAAGAACTATCAAAGAGAGGACACTAATCAAAATCCCAGAAGCTGACTCACCCCCCTACAATCATCTATATATGGATCCCTCATTACAGAGATCCAGAGGCTGGAATCTTGTATCTTGTAAGGAAGTGTTGTTGGTTTCCTGTTGCAACATCATAGTGTTGGGTGATCTAAGCTTTACATTAGGTGAAAAGGGGCTTTCATGCTGGAGGATGATGTTGGGTCAGAACAATTGGTTGTAATCCTCCTTTCTATTCTTGATATTAATGAAGCTATTCAAGTTTTCCTCCACATTCTTGTATGTTTGATGATATATGCATTTGTGTGGTCAATACATATCTGGTCCTGTATTGCTTATGATTGTAGATCTCTATTCTTCGATAGTATTATGCTGCTTTGTTTCCACAGGTGCTCTTTGAATCTGGGTAGATGAAGAAGAAGCGGCAAAGATCTATCAGAAAGGAGAGGAACCAAACAACTCCGCTAGGGAGCGAATAGATTATTTGCTAGTCTATATTTGTTTGTTTTATAAACTTACAGACGGAGCCTGAAGTCAAGCCAGCTAGCCTTCGAACTACATTTTCTATGCAAGTGCAATGTAGCTCAATGCTGCTTCAGTCTATCTCTGGGTTTTGTTTATAAATTGAAAAAACGATCTGCAAACACTCTAATTGCCCTAGTGGTGGCTCTAGTAACCTCATTAGATCAACCACTGTGATTTATATTTACTGAACATCACTTGTTCGACCTAAATCCCTGAACTGAGCTGCAAACTGTGACCAAAGACCAAGTAAAAGTCTCGCACTGGTACCATCTCACCCTCTCTTCAAGGAAGTCTATATGCATCCCACCTCCCATGTGCAGTAGGTGAGATGCATACTGGATTCCCTGTGTAACTGGTGCGATGGTCAGAGAAGGTTAATTTTGCCTTCAGACTTTGGTTTTTTTCACTCTCTTCAGCTCTATTCAGGAGTTTTGCTATCTGTGATCAGTATGCCTCTGTGGAAACCCCATTCCTTTCCATCATTCCGACTCCATTGTGCAAAGAATTGTAAATGTTTTTATGTATTGTGCACCATTTTCAGTTCTCTTTTACAAAGAAGTAGCTTAATCGGACTGTCGTTTCTTGATTTGGAAGTGTCGCAAGTGTTTTTTCAGTCATAGAAGAGAATCCTATTGTTCTTGATGGTCAATTATACTGTTACTCTTGTATGCGATTTGAATTAGTAGTTTTTCAAGTGTCAAAAACAATTTTCAATTCGAAATCGCAAAGTGTCGTCGTTATCTTCACTTCGTTTTGAAGAGAAATTTGTTAGTATTGTCACTTTGAAAAGATAATTCAGATTTGTACTTAGCATTCTTCTTGTCATTCACACATTAAGAAGGCTGAAAACAAATACATGCATGTGCATTTGCATTTAGATTTCTTGTTGATTTGATTTAGGACAGTGCATTTAGTGTTTGCTCTATGCTCTTTGTTGAAAGAATTTTGTTTTTCTTTCCTTAGTAGCTAGGATTTTCATTGCAAAAGAAGATTAAACAGTTGTTTATCATCTTAGACTGCATTTTAGGAATTGTATATCTACATCATGTGGTGAACCTGAAAGACAAATTTCTTAAGCAGGATCAACTGTAAAATAAATTCAATGAACATAAAAACGCTTTGGAACCTAACGCACAACATCTAGAAGTCTAGGCTAGAGACGTATTACGGTGTCGTTAAGCCTGGTAACTATCGCTTTCATTGCTAGTTGGGTGATTCCTCCTCTTTGAGACGACAAGTTCTAGTACGGACTTGTGCTCCCATTTACCGTCGTGTATATATTGGGAGACCACAATAGGCTATATCCTTTATCCTTAGGAAGCTGTGTTTGCCGCCCTATCAATCGCAATGCATTGAACACAACATTCGGGAAGATTGACTACTGTACTGTAAAAAGTATTCTGCAGTTTTGCAATTGGTTTGGTAATCCCTCTGTCTATATTTCTAGAGTAGTCTCTTTCATTCCTTTTCAGACTCCTTAAAGGAAAAGGTCTATCTGAGCACTTCTCACTTCAGGCTCATTAAAAATCGAAGGCGACTAGAGTCATCTTTTGTGTTTTCTCGACTCTTAAAAATTGAAAAAAAAAGTTGTGTCAAAGCGTCTAAAATTTATTTTAATCAGAATAACATCACAGTTCCCTCGTTGGTCTTTAGGTTGAGAAAAATGGAGTCTACCAACAAAGGATTTCCCCTTGGATGAAATCCTAGTCCTTTCTCCTCTTGGGGAGATGTTGGTGCACCCCATATGGCCACATTGTCACTTCCAAGGTTGACGATTGGCTTGCGCATATGGCTCTTCTCTGCCTCTATCGTTTAGAATACCCTAATTCCTGAACAATCAAGTCAGCAACTAGATGATACTAGAGTTACCCCTCAACCTTCTACTTCATCCATTTCTCTCTCTCCTCCTTCCTCTTCGCTTGATGAAGCTGGTAAAGCTGAAAATCAAGTAACTAAGAAGGGGAAGAAGGGGAAGGAGAAGAAGGAAAAGAAGAAGAAGGAGCCAAAGGCAAAAAGGGGCAACCATGCATCGTCTAGCGAAAATCCACACACTGCACTGTCCAAGCCTAAATCTCCATGTGTCATTTGTAGAGGAGACCATTATCATCGAGATTGTCCTTGCATCCCTCGGATCTTAAGGGATTGGTCTCCTCGTTTGCATAATCTAGTGTCATCAACCTCCGATCATGTTGAAAGTACACCATCAACTAGTGAAAGCGGAGTATCTGGACAAAGAACGAAATGCAAATTTCCTTGTAAAATGTGTGAGGGCAACCACGTCATCGACTATTTTCCCTTCCTAGATGAAGCTGAAAGAGTTTTGGATAACCATCCAACTTCACCACTACGACTTCCTCCTGGATATAAGAAACTCTTGCTGAGTCCATCACTGGTTGAAAATCTGACTGACACACCATTGTGGTTGGTCGAAGCATCTATCATTGAAGATAAAACCTTTGAATCCATACCAAATGAAGGTCAAAAGGTCAAGGTGGCAGTTGGCCCGGTCTTGCCTTCAGAAGGTCCATCTTCAAATGATACAGTCACCGGAGAGAATAAGAACGACATCATTCAAATTCTTTTCGTAAACACAGACTCCAATGAACATGGGGGAAGTCTACCCATTCCTTTACCGCAGGAAGGAAGTTCGTCAGATTCGTATTCAGCTGTCTCTTCGGTCCCACCTCCAAGCAACCTAGTCGTTTCCTTCGATTAGAATCTACTAGGCAGACCCCGTTTACCGGCTAGTGTACCATTTTGAATCATTGTACAAGCTTATAAGATGGTCCTAGCTAGTACCATCATAGATGAAGGGGCTTCTGTGAGTATCCTTTCCTCAACTGCTTGGAAAGCACTTGGTTCACCATCACTTCTGCCTGAGATGAGAAATCTGACAGGCTTCGACAAAGGAACCAGTCGACCGTTAGGGATCCTTCCCAATGTGCCCATAACATTGAGAATGAAAACCATTTATATGAACGTAATGGTAGTCCAAGGACCTTTAGATTATAATCTACTCCTTGGGCGCAACTATATTTATAGCATGGGAGGCATTGTCTCCTCACTCTTTAGAGTAATGTGTTTTCTGCATGAAGGCTGAGTGGTCCAGCTCATAGACCAACTTTCGTTCCCCGACTCACACATGGCTAATAGTCAAATGCCATCCCTGAATGGTATTTTCACACAAGTAATGTCTCATCAATCTCCAGTCCGTCCACCTAAAGAGCGTGAGTGATTCAGGAGGACATGACTGAAACCTAGGGGGCATGCACCCTGGCCTGCTCCGATAGGGAAACTCTAGGTATAGAGTAGGTTTCCGTGAAGGAAAATGATTGGTCCGATACCCCTCCATAGAGGAAGAGGGAATTAGACCGGAATAAGATTCCTTCGTCAAGGTTAGGTGGTTGGGATTTCAACTCACCTTTGTCTAGATGGACTAAGCGAGGAAGTGTTTCTATTTGCTATGTGGATGGAAACTATCTTTCAGATGCGAGAAGTTCTAAATGGTAGCCAGGAAATTTTTCACTATACCTGGGGGCATGCAAACCTTTTTGCATGCGAGCGAAGAGTGACCATTTATTTTCTTAGTTTGTAGATTCTCAAACCCTTTAAACTCGTAGGATCGGTCGTTCCTAACTTGCATAAAGAAAGGATGCGGGGCAAAGCTTTGAAAGGTGCAAGCTCCATAAAAAATGGCATCTATATATGAAATATCCTTATTATATGACTGGCACGAGCATTTTTTATGTGGAGTTCAAGCTCGTTAAAAATTAAACCTAAGAAATGAGCAAATGTTTCCCCCAGAGTTTAAGCTCATTAAAAAATGAACCAATTTTCGGTAAATAACCATTGTGAATGCATTATCATCAACTTTTAAGCCTTGGTCGTGTTCTCATCATCACCTCCACTCTGTTTTAGCTGATCATATGCCTCCATTTGATTGTTTACCCTTTTGAGGAACAGCTGTGATGAGTGATCTTGCTAGCCATCCTTGTGACACTGTCGTGATTGGAAAATTCCAAACCTTACTTGGAATCAGCAGCTACCCGTAATTATCACTCATTCTTCAAACAATGAGTCTCCTTTAAGCTCTTTTCACCTAACTCGTAAAATATGAAAAGTTTGCCGAGCAATTGGCCTCTCCGACTCATTAACGTCATCGGAAGTGTTATCCCTCCTCTAGATTTTAATCTTTTTGGACCTGAGGGATTATTGCACAAAAAGACCGAGCGCTTGTCTTGTTCGGCTTGTTAAAACTACTGAAAATTCATCCCTTTCGTATTATTTTACACTTTTTCGGACTTAAGGGATTAAATGACGAAAAAGAATCATTGGAGTTTCCTTTCCGTTCCTTTTTTGGACTCTCTAAAATTGAAAAAGGACCGAGTTATCATTGTCGTTAAACTCGTTAAAATCAATAGGGACAAACTTGTCCAAATGGATGAGAACGAGTTGCACTGTCGCTAGGCTCGTTAAAACATAGAGACGGGTTCACCCTAAGGGCGGATTATAGAACAAGCATATGTTATCCTCCTCAAGCTTGATAAAAATAAAGAGGTACTGGTCAGCAATGACTGGGGAAAAATTGGGAAGAAAACTTGAAGAAACTTTATTGGTAGCAAGTTGCTCTTGAACATCACACTTTCACTCCATGTCTGAGTCGGGTTGGGTTATTCCGTTCACCGGTCATATCACCATTGGTCTATCACACCATCCATCTTTGGGGTTAATGCTACTAATCCATTGTCAGTGTCACTAGTATGTTCAAGAGAATTTGCTAAGAGAATTCACCTGTGTCTCATCTGCTGCAATACATTCACGCTCCATTCTTTCATGACTGCCACCCTGAACCCTGTATCATCAGATCATTTTAACCTCCAAAATCATTTGCTCCATTCCATGTCGTAGATGTGGGATTCATTAAAGCCCTCCTACGATGGGTCACTTCTTGTTGACATCAGATAATTATCCAAGAAGTCGACCTAGGAACAACCCCTTTCAGTACTTTGAAGCTTGCATGCCTCAATGGCAAGTTTCTCACTTTCAGCGACAGGTTTACATCAATGGCCTTCGACCAAGAGATTTTGCGTGGTGTTTGACCCAAGTCCCTTTTTCACACCACACGAATTGTACTGTAGTACCTTGAGGGTCATTGTCATTATCGGTGATTCCTCTTGCGCTTGTTAACAACTTACATCATTGGCTGGTAATCAAGCGATGTCTTTCCATGTTCGACTCCAGAACATCTTTCACATGGATCGACTTGTACTCAGAGTGAAGATTGAATGAGTTTTGAAGACCCCAAATCTAGTTTCATCCATCTGGGCTGTGATATATTCAAGAATATAAAGACATCAAATGTACATCGTTGCCGAACAGATGATCATCCAAATCAAAGGATGATGACTCCGTTCGAATCATCAGTCTGCTACAAAAACAGTTGTCTGTCTTATGTACATGAAAATGAATTTATAAAGCTGAGCATGGGAATGCCCACCTCAGCTAGATCATGAAAAATATTATGAAGATAATGTATTGTAATGTATCTTATTACAGGTCGCCTTCCAGCTCGAAAAAACTTCGGATCCTCATGATAAAGCATTTCACATGACATCAAAAGATTAACGACCTCATGCTTTAGGGGGAAACTGTTATAGACATTTTTGGGCACTACAACGCCAATCATAAATGTCCATAAACCAAAGGCTCCTAAGTCCCTAAAAGTTTTGCTTCACTCCCTAAAGGAACAAGGTCAGCTGATTACATCATCTCCCAGAATTTCTCCACAGAAAACTGCTCAGAACTGGTCAAAACTGGACCATACAAAATGCCCAGTGCAGAGGGTGCGATGCATCTCACCCATTCAGTGTAAAGGGTGCGATGCATACTGGAAAGCCCTTTTGTAGGGTTCGATGGGCGAGAATGGACAAATGGCAGAGACAATTGTGAGGTGGAGGATCATAGAATCTTCCAGAAACTTCTCCTCTAACACTTGCCTCTCTAAATTTTCCCAGGGATGAGTAAGAGATCATCAATCTCCAAGTGGAATCAAGAACTATTAGAGAGAGGACACTAATCAAAATCCCAGAAGCTGACTCACCCCCCTACAATCATCTATATATGGATCCCTCATCATAGACATCCAGAGGATGGAATCTTGTATCTTGTAAGGAAGTGTTGTTGGTTTCCTCGTGCAACATCATAGGGTTGGGTGATCTAAGCTTTACATGAGGTGAAGAAGGGCTTTCATGCTGGAGGATGATGTTGGGTCAGAACAATTGGTTGTAATCCTATTTGCTATTCTTGACATTAATAAAGTTATTCAAGTTTTCCTCCACATTCTTGTATGTTTGATGATATATGAATTTGTGTGGTCAATACATATCTGGTCCTGTATTGCTTATGTTTGTAGATCTCTGTTCTTCGATAGTATTATGCTGCTTTGATTCCATAGGTGCTCTTTGAAGCTGGGTAGACAAAGAAGAAGCGGCAAAGATCTATACGAAAGGAGAGGAACCAAGCAAGGAACCAAGTGCACGACTGAGGTTGGTGTCCTTTGTTCCCCTCTTATCTACTTCTCATAAAGGAAAGCAAAAGTAGTTTTAGTTTGTTTGTTTCTAAGATAGCTACCAGTCTTAGTGGGACTAGCAGCTCCGAGTGGACACTAGATTTCTCGATAACACATAAGGATTCCAAGGCTTATTGTAAGGCATGTGATGCATGTTAGAGGATGGGCAGGCCATCGTGGAGGGATGAGCTGCTTATGAATCTGCAGCTGTCATTACGACATTTGAGAAGTGGGCAATTGATTTTGGAGTACCAATTCAGCCTCCAGGAAAGAAGACAGGTGCGTCGTACATCATCACCGTGATTGAGTATTTGACCAGATGGATGGAGGCGCAACTTGTGAAGGACTACATTGGGGCAACAACAACAAAGTTCATCTTTCATTATGTATTAACTAGGTTTGGTTGCCTGAAGATTTTGATGAACGATTGCAGTACACATTTCCTTAATGAGATAATGAGCACGTTGATGGAGGAATTCCAAGTTTATCACCAAAAGAGTATGTTGTATCACCCGTAGGATAATGGGATGATTGAAGAATTTAATAATATATTGGAGAATGCATTGAAAAAGGTTTGCAATCCAAAAATAGATGAATGGGATGTGCACGTGCGTGTGGTAATATGGGCTTACAGGATGAGTTGCATAAAGCTAACTGGACAAATGCCTTTCAGGCTGGTTTAAGGCGTAGAAGCTATGATGTTGATGGAGTATATTGTACCTAGTCTGTGCGTCATAGCATTTACAGGAATGGCACATCGCGAAGCCCTGGAAGAAAGGATCGCGTAGTTGACAGATTTGGAAGAGGATAGATTTTTGGCTGGATTCCATCAGCAAGTTCAAAAGGAGCATGAAAAGGCATGGCACAATCAGCAGATCAAATTACGCACCTTCAAGGTAAATGATTTAGTGTTATTATATGATATAAAGTTTAATAAATTTCCAAGAAAATTTCGGATGCATTGGCTGGGGCCCTATGTCATCAAGGAGATTATTGATGGTGGAGTATTTCAGCCGGTGAAGTTAAATGGAGATCCATTTCTAGGGAAGGTAAGTGGAAGCTGATTGAAGCCACACACCGGGATTCAACTAGATGACTATATGATGGAAGCACAGTCTTAGGAATCCAGGCAGCACAACCGCATGCCCATCACTTTGATATTGATCAAACAATAATTATGCTTGGTGCACGATGGGTGCCTATGCTTAGGAGAATTCATACCGATCATCGATATGTTGATCCATAGGATGAAATTGCTACCACACTTTGGCCAAAGAATTTGGAGGAAAGACATGTGAGCGTGACCTCACCGAGAGAATGAAGGACAAGTTTAAGCTTTTCAAGAAACAACACAGCTACTCAATTTCCAGCATAACCGACCCCGCGATTAAAGTAGCCACCCAAATCCTAGTTTGGAAAATTATGAGGAAGTGTTGCACAGATGAATTGTCGGCACCAGTTGTGTCATTAATGGCCCAGTGTGTGGAGGGCATACAATTCAATTAGGCATGCTACCTCTGCAGCGAGTTCCTCGTGAACAACAAATAAGGAGAAGACTAGAGTAAAATCTTCCATTATGCATGGCTTCTTCTGTCAATCGTACTAGTCACGTGGGAATTATAGAGGACAACTAGTTTCCTCCAATCGCATTAGATTTGCCAGAAGCAGGGAAGTTTGCTTTGCTATGGGCCACAAAGCACAACAAAAGGGTCAACGACAGTAAGATCTTTTGGGTGCTAATGGAAGAAAGCATCCACGACACGATAAACAGTAAGCTGCAACTATCACCAACTATCTTCGAGCAGTTTTCATTCTATGTGGAGTTCAAAGTGGACTTCCACTATGTCTCCATGCGGGCACGGAAGGACCTTGAGAAAAAGTGGTATGATCTACCATATCTTGTGACAGACGATGCAATCGGGACAGTCCTTGTGTGTTGGCTAGTAGAGTGGCGCACAACCTCATATTTGTTAGCTGGGTCCAGTAAGTCCAATGGAAAGTAGAAGAAGGAAGAGGGCTAGTTAAAGATGCAATAGTTGGTTCATAGGAGAAAAAAGGAGGTTGAGTAAAAATTTAGAGTAGGGCCCGTTGTAAAGGAGTAGGCTGCAGAGAAGAAAGGGAAGCAAAAGTGCATCTCTGATAAAAGTCATAGGTCCCCTTTGCCGCAGATAGAGGATGATGAGCAACAATCGGAACATGGTGGTGGAGACCAGGAGAGTACCACATTTTGGGTTAAGCGTACCAGGGAGTAGGAAAAATAAGGGCCATGGAAGAAGTCCAAGGCCAATAAATCATCGCTCGACCTGATCACGTTGACAAAAGGTGATCTGAATGACATCAGGGACACAGTAAGGTATGCTACCATGAAACATTTGGAGCAGTTTGAGTAGTAGCATAAAAAAGCCTTGGTTACCATTCGAATGAGTCTAGGCGAGATACATATCTAGGCTACTCAAATACAGATTGATGTAGGGCGGGGCAGCACGACGTTGACTAGTTTGGCACCTGGAGCCTCAGAAGCAATGAATATGGTTCGCTCTATGGATCCCTACGCCGTCGTGCTACCAGATGGAGCTTTGACTGTAGAAGCAAAAGCTGACAGGGCCACCTTCAGCATTCTCAAGAAGATTGGATAGAACTTGGCCACGCTTCCAAGTGAATCCCTTCAAACCCTGCAAGACGGTGTGATCGCTGAACTTCGGGCTCGAGAGCAACACACACTGAATGTGATCAATGAATGGAAGGTTAACAATGCCCACATGTTTGTTGAGAAGACTTCTGCAATTGATCTCCTTAAGAAGATTCAGGAGAAGAATGAACACAACACAGCCGTGGTAGTTGAGGCATGCAAAATCATTCTAGAGCTGTAAATCTCGGAAGATGTGCCAGTCGACGTCAAAATTTGGAAGCTCGTTGTAGGTGTGCATGACACAAAGATAGAGCTGCCTAAGGTTCAGTTTGAGCTAAATCTTAATATCACAGATCTTGACTTGAAATCCCAGCCTTCAACTCCACTAGAAGTAAGAAAGCAATGTGAGGCAGTTGTCAAAGATGTAGTTGCAATAGTAGATGTCGTAGTAAAGGATTGCACTACGCTTTTCGAGTAGTCGCTCGAAGTACTTTCTAGTGTGTAGGAATATCAAAACTTGTATAGATTAGAGACCGAGGCAAGGGAACTACAACAAAGGTATGAAGAGGTCAGAGTGACGGCACCGTTTCCATCACATAGAGGTTGGAAAAGCTACGGGAAGCAAAGGAACTGAAGGAATAAGTGGACATAGAATAGTGCAAGGCGGTAGTACTAAAGGCAAGATTGGGGCCTTGGCTAGATGAAGCCTATGTGCTCATAGCCACCATTGAAGGAAAGTTGGTGAACCTGCAAGCAACACAATAACAAATCACGGCAGATAGTGCAGGACCAATAACGGAGTAGCTGGTGGAGCAAGTCAAGTAGGTGGTGACATAGTGTGCTGATGAAGTTGTAGTGGTACAAGTGGAGTTGGGAGGTCTTCGTGACAAGATCCCCTAGCCAGCAGAGTGACTCGGGAGCGAGTCACCATATTTGTGTTGGGGGCCTATTGGGAACAGGTTCCCTAGGGTGATTTTTGGGGTTAAAAGCCCAAGTTTTTGTATAACAAGTGTAAAGTCTCCAAATTTTGTGGCCGTGGAGTGAGAAGATGTAAAGATTCATCAAGGGCTTCTGCCCTTCTTTTACCCAACTTGTGTCGGCTATTGAGTTACGAAATGGGTATGTATTTACTCTTAATTCCATCACCTTCTTCCTATTTTCTTATCTCTTTCATATCTTGATATGCTAACATATTGATGGATTATGTAAGAAATGGATGAACTACTCTCGATTAAGATTTAACCATCATAACTAACTCTTATTCCTTTTTATGCAGATAAATGATGAAAGGAATAGTTGTTGTTCCCTAGAGACAGAACGACATAAACCAACAAAGGAAGAATGGGGTGCATCGGTTGTGTTCAGGTTGGAGGACAAATCAGGAGGATCAATGCTAAATATGAAGGGTGTTAGAAGATAGCATTCAGTTGCGAATCCCTCAGGATCTCCTGATCCTAAGGGATAGCATTTATCTTTTACCTCTTTCTAACTATAAAAGCAAAAGACTGTAGGAGGAAAGGGGAGCAATCTATGTTTATTTCAAATTTTAATTTTAATTTACAGACTTGTGTTGTTGGAGGAACACAACCGTATTATAATGAGGATTGAATTCAATGGTTAATACATAAGATTTACGTTGCTAATAATTTGTATTCTCTGAAGTAGCTCAGCAGTACTCGATGGTGGCTAAGGCACGACCTCTGGTGGATCAAACTGCTCTCCACTATGTTATATCTTTCTAATTCATGCGAGTCTAATTGGTTTGATGTTTTTCTATTTCTTGTGAGTTTATTCTATTTGACATCTTCTGATTTCCAATGAGTTTACATTACAGTTAATTTACTTTCCTTTATTCTGATCTCATGTACTTCACAACTTTGCCATTTGATTCCATTTGTGCTCACTGTAGGTTGAATTAATTATCAATTAAGACATTGATTCCCGTTGATTACAATAAGACTATGATTAGTATAGAATCAGCTGAAAGAGATTGGTTAATGCTACTAAACTCTCGGTTGATGTTATTTCCATTAACATTGCTTAAAGTAGAACAGAGTGTGATTAATGTAGATCTAGCTGAAAGAGCTTATTTACTGCTACAATGCTCTCCGTTGATGTTATTCCCATTTTAACTGCTTTCTTAAGATTGGATTATGGTTTTGCTTGAGATTAAGTCTTGATGCTTGGATGTAATATTTCTGTTAATAGTTGTAGCTTGAGTTTTATATATGCATCTGTGTACTCTTGTATCAAGTTGTTATAGTTCAACTTAAAAAGCATTACTCTCTAGATTTATAGCTTTCACATATTGTGGACACTCTTGGAATAAAAGGACTGCGTTGATGATTAACGTGAGGTAATTAGGAGTTTTAAAAGAAACCTTTTAGCACCCAACATTTTGATGCCGTTGCCAGGGAGAGTGTCGGCATTTTACAAAGAGTGATGTATATCTAATGATTGTTGTTGGGAAAGAATTGGGTATTGAAAACAGAAGGTAAGAACCTACATAACAAGCAAGTAAAGTGCTTTCTCCTCCACCCGCTTTTTATAGCAATTACAAAAAAGTAAAGTAGGTGTTTGATGTTTGTCTACTAAGTGAGAATTGGGTATTAAAACTGGAAGGTAATAACCTACGTACAGAGCAAGTGAAATGCTTGCTCCCCCGCCCACTTTCCAGCATAATTGCTAGGAATTTAAGGTAGAAATAAGAATTTGAATTTTTGCATGAATGACTAAGAAGAAAAGACAAAAAAACAATACAATCCCACACCCCAAACCTAAAAAATCTATGCGACCAATGACCCTTGGAAGATCAACTTTTATTGACAACATCTTAAGAAAAGTTGAATCTCAGCCATCAGTAGGTCCCTGAAACATTAGTTCTAGACAACCTACTGTCTCCCTTCGGACCACAAGCTCACCATCCATAGCCTACGCTGAGGTCCACAGTAAAATTGAAGGGATTGAACAAAGTTTTCAAGATATTGAAAATTCGCAATACATTCCCTCAAAAGAAGGGAATTCTTGCAAAATCCATGAAGGAGAGGGGGAAATAGGGGAATTCAAGGAACCAAGATCCCCTGAGGTAGTAATTGAGTAGAGGACACCTAGTGTCCCAGATCAAGGGAGTACTGTTAGGATCATTCCCACCTCTTCTAGACATCCTAGGGATAACTCTCTAGCTCCAGAGATCCGAGAAGGGTACTGGCATATCTTTGATCAAATGGCCAATAATCCACAAACACCCCAGACATCTACATTATAGTAGCCTATTGTTGACACAGCTGTCAACAACCCCATGAAAGCTATCTCTCTACAAAATATTCCCACCTTTCATGGACTCACTTCAAAAGATCCGGATGTGTTCCTCTTTGAGTTTGACATCCTATGTCAGGGTTATCATTACACCACCGACCCTTAGAAACTGAAGTTGTTTCCCTCCACCTTAAAGGGAGCATCCCTGTGTTAGTTTATGGGATTGGGTGGAGGCACCATCAATGATTGGGACCAAATGAAAACTGCCTTCCTTAGAGAATATCTTGAGATTTTTGTAGATCTAGAAAACTAAAAGACAAGATATTCCAAATGGTAGTAAGGCCTAGAGAAACTTTGGAAGAGTATGTGGAGCATTTCCAATATAACCTCCAAAGGTCTCCCTACACAAATCTGCCTCTGCTTGATAATGTGCTAAAAACCACACTGATTAAGGGGATGAAAGACCGGTGGATAGAGACACTAAATATCATGGGTAAAGGTTGTATCTGTCAAGAATACTATGTTGACATTATTGATTTGTGTATCAGGTGCTCGAGGGGTAGTACAAGACTGAAACTAGCTGAACATGATATGATCACTAGGGATAGCAAAATCTATGGCGGAAGCATTACTCATATTGAAATCGGAAACCTACTGGAAGCTCTCAAAATGCATATCCTAGGAACCTTGACAACACAGCTAGACATCATGCAAGCCAAGCAAAAGCAGGTCGAAGAAGAATGGAACCTAGTTATTTTTTGCCTAGATGTAGGAAGAAACATAGTCATAAAGAATGCCCACTGGATATGGTACATACCTATGCCATATGAACTAAAGAACATGACACAGAAAATTTCCCATCACTCCTAGGATTAAAAGTGGTCTTCAAGGAGGCAGAGGAAGAAGCAGAACTAGTCTACCTATTAAACTAACATCGCCAATGGCAAGCATGGAAAACAGGTATGCCTACCGACCCATATTCATTCTTTCAGCCTTCACAATACAATTCTCACCAGTTCATAGGAGCTCCATGGTAGAACCAACCACCCTTTCCTAATTGGTTACCACAAGAATTTTACATGCCACCTTGGCCCAATCACTCAAATTTGAACAATAGTTGGCCAAATTCCTCTCACTTTCCATCATTCTGGTAGAGCAATCCATATCCATCGCAATGGTCCCCCTCCACTTCACAAAACCAAAACTGGCAATCAAGCTGGCAAAGACCTATGAACTAGCTAGTAGGGATAGTCCCCCTACCTCAACCTACGATATCAACACCTTACATGTTACAACAGAATCCTCAACCCAATCTACGACCACAACTCCTAGCCCAACCCAACCCAAATCCTAACAAAAGACCAGTCCATTCAGTACAAATTATTGAAGGTCTAGATCCGGAAACCGAGTTGACAGAATGTAATGAACTCAAATTTAGGTCTAGATGAATAATTACAACAAAGGATGATCAAAATATATAATTGGAAGAACCACTACCTATAAAACAAAGACCTCAAAGGGAGATTACTGTCAAGCAGAAAAGCCATGAACAAAATATTACCTCTTCTCCGCCATTCTCAGAAAGATTGATTGTACCTCGCCCAATCAAATATCTCGACTTTGATCTCCTAAGAGAATTAAAAAATCTTTGTGTCAAAATACCCCTCCTCTAGGCTATTTAGGACATTCCAATCTATGCAAAAACCATTAAGGAATTGTGTACCAAAAAGCTTACGAGGAAAATAAAGGTAACACTAACTGTCCATGTAGTCAAAACTTTGCTTGATTTATTATTAGGCAAAGAGACACCAGCGAAATATGAAGACCCAAGAAACCCTATTGTCACAGTAAAAATAAATCGATGCTCCTTTCCCAATGCGTTAGTCGATCTAGGGGCAGCCATTAATATTCTCACAACAACAAACTGTGAGAGACTTGGCATCACATCCTTAGATCCAACTACGACCTTGGTGGAATTTGCCGACCGTTCAATTATTAAACCAGAAGGGACATTACAAGATGTAATGGTGTCTATATATTCTTGGGAGTACCCATCAAATTTCTTGATTATTAATCCTAGAAACTGGCTAGATGGACATCCTCTAATATTACGAAGACCTTGGCTAGTGACTGCAGATGCTTATATTAGCTGTTGAATAGGTAGTATGACTATAGCCAAAGGAAATAATGTGAAGAACCTAGCTTTATAACCTCTAGCTTAGCCAAGCCTAACCATAATAAGAACTAGGAAGCAACTTGTAACATATTTAACCCAAAATATTTGATCACCACTAACTGTAATAGATGCTCCTGAATTTAAGAATCAAACAGAAGATGATATTATTAACACTTACATTAATCACCCAATTACTGTATCTAATCTAAAATTTCACATGATTGAAGCAGTCCTTGATAATGAAATTGAAGAAGATCCTTTAAAAGATATCAATGACCAAACAATACCAACAACAATTGTCTATAATAGCAAACCCATTGAAATTGAGCTAGGGAAAGTCCTTAACATTAACAAAAACTTGAGTGATGACCAGCAGCACAAGCATATTCAAATCCTTAGAAAATATGAAGGGGCTTTCGCTTGGGATTACCCAGATATGAAAGGGATTGACCCCCAATTATATATGCACCACATCTACACTGAAAAAGGTGTGAGACCCATTCGACAACCTCAATGAAGATTAAACACTCACCTAAAGGATGTTGTTAAAGACGAACTACAGAAACTGTTAGATGTAAATTTCATCTATCCTATATTTGATAGCAAATGGGTTTCTCCATTAGTTGTGGTTCCTAAAGAGAATTGGAAATGGCATATATGTGTCGACTACAGAGAGCTTAACAAAGAAACGCAAAAAGATCATTTTCCCCTTTCGTTTATCGACCAAGTTTTAGACACATTGTTAGGTAAAAAATTATTCTCTTTCCTGGATGGCTTCAGTGGCTACAACCAAATCCAAATTGCCCCTAAAGACCAAGATAAGACTACCTTCACCTGCCCCTGGCGGATGTTTGCTTTCAGGGTATTACCTTTCAGACTGTGCAATGCACCTGCTACATTCCAAAGAGCCATACTCAATATTTTTGCATACTTAATAAACGAGGGTTTAGAGGTGTACATGGATGATTTTATACCCTATGGAGATGACTTCGAGCAGACATTAGAGACACTAGAGAAAGTCTTGGAAAGATGCATTGCTACGAGGCTTTGCTTAAGCCACGAGAAATGCACATGATGATGACTGAAGGCCTGATCTTGGGTCATTACATCTCAACATCCAGAATTCAGGTAGATCCAGTAAAAATTCAATTAATCCTCTTACTACCTATCCGCTGCACTCAAAGAGAGATACAAAGTTTTTTGGGATTTTCTAGATATTATCAGGGATTTTTAAAAACTTCTCCCAAATTGTTGCACCATTATATGCTTTGACAGGAAATATCGATTTTATATGGACTGAAAAATGTGACATTGCCGTTGCAGAATTAAAACGACTAGTATCAACAAACCCAATACTACGGGGTCTGAACTAGGATTTACCATTCCTAATTTCATCTAATGCATCAGATACAGCCATTGGAGTAGTTCTTGGCCAAGAAGAAGACAAGAAACCCTATGTGATATACTACATCAGCAAAAATTTAACTCTTGCTGAGTTGAATTACACAGTGACTGAGAAAGAGTTTCTAGCTCTAATCTATGTTAATAACAAATTCAGACACTATATAACAGGATACCCTATGGTCCTATATATTGATCACTTTGCTATCAAATATTTAGCTATTAAACCTATTACGAATGGAAGAGTGACACGATGGTTAATCCTTTTGCAGGAATTTGGCATAATGATCAAGGATCGACTAGGAAAGGAAAATCTGGTGGCAGACTTCCTCTCATGTGTGCCAAGAACAATCGACGCATTGGCGGTAGAAGACCAGTTCCCCGATGAGCACCTGTTTGTTGTGACCATGAAAACACCATGGTACGTAGATGTCGTGAATTACTTAGCAATGGGAAAACTACCCAAACACTTGACGCCTAGAGAACAAAAATTAATAGTGCAACACACCACTCGATTCTCCTAGATCGGAGGATACCTTTCTCACACAGGAGCCGATATGCATATCCACAGGTTTATCAAGGAAGATGAAATCTACAATATCCTAAAAGCTTGCCACGATGGACCTTGCGGTGGACACTTTGCAAACCACAAGACTGGACATAAAATCTTACAGATGGGCTATTTTTGGCCCACCATTTTTTAGGATGCCAAGAAATTTTTCCAGGCATGCGACAACTGCCAAAGAATGGGCTGCCCTGGCCAATCTAACGAGATGTCCCTACATCCATAGTTAGTCATCGAACCTTTTGAATGCTAGGCATAAGATTTTGTTGGCCCAATAAATCTGTCATCTAATCAAAAGTCATATATATTGGTTGCAACAAATGGGTGGAAGTAGTAGCATTACCAAGAGCAATGGAGGACACAGTAATAAACTTACTTTTCTAAATTTTCGTGCCGTATGGCTTGCCCAGAGAAATAATTACGGATGGAGGGCCACAATTTGTAGGTCATAAGATTGCTGCTACACTAAAAAATCATCACATTTTGCACAGAATCACATCTCCATACCACCCGTATGCAAATGGCTAGGTAGAAAGGACCAACAAAGTAATCGAGGCCATTCTAACAAAGACAGTCACCTCGCATAGACGTGACTGGGCTACTCGATTTCCAGAAGCCCTGTGTGCATATTGTACGACTTGGAGAAATACCACAGGATACTCCCCATATCAGGTGGTGTTTGGTAAGGAACCTATCTTCCCCATAGAATTTGAAATTCAGACATTGAGGATAGCCCAAGAAGTAGGGCTAGATTTGAATGAAGCACAGATTAACATACCACAACAAATAAATGAATTGGATTAAATCCGTCTATCATCTCTTTAGCATACTGCACTTATTCAACAACAAAGATAAAAATGGCATGAAGCCCTCATCAAGAAAAATATATTCCATGAAGATGACTGGGCACTTCTGTACGATTCCAAGTTCCAGGATTTCTTGGGCAAACTCCAAACTAGACGGTTAGGTCCCTACGAGATAAAAGAGGTGCACAATAATCACACCCTTACATTAGCCACCATTGATGGGTCTAGCTACTCTTTTAAAGCAAATGGGAAATGGGTATGCCGCTACCACAAACCGCTTATAAGGGAGTCCTTTTGCCCACAGATACGCGAAGATTCTACGATACAAATTCTCGCTAAAGAAGGCAGCTCTTTGACAGCACTAGTCCAGTAAGAATTTATTTTTGAAACCTATACATACAATTGTTTTTATGTTTTCTTTCTATTCGATTATATTTGCTTAGAACAATAGAGATGATTGTTTGTCAGTATTTTTTTTCCTGTTTTCCTTTGTTGTTCCCTATAGGGAACAACGCTTTTCATGTGCATTTTTATTTGTTGTTCCCTATAGGGAACAACACTTTTCGTGTGAATTTTTCTTTGTTGTTCCCTACAGGAAACAACACTTTTCGTGTGCATTTTTCTTTGCTATTCCCTATAGGGAACAACACTTTCCATGTATATTTTTCTTTGTTGTTCCATATAGGGAACAACACTTTTAGCGTGTATTTTTCTTTGCTATTCCTGACAGGGAACAATTGTTTTTCCTATAGGGAACAACACTTTCCATGTGTATTTTTCTTTGCTATTCCTATAGGGAACAATTGTTGTTCCCTTCCTATAGGGAACAGTTGTTGTTCCCTATAGGGAACAACAATTTTCGTGTGCTTTTCTTTGTTGTTCCCTACAGGGAAAAACTGCTATTCCCTATAGGGAACAACACCTTGTGCGTGTGTTTTTTTTTTTTGTTGTTCCCTTCAGGGAACAACACCTTGTGAGTATTTTTTAGAACACCATTTCTTCCCCTTGCATCATCATTCCTAGCCCATCCTAGTTCACTCTTTATGATCCTCTTTACGACATGAAAGTACAATACATATCTAAGGACAACAAGTATGGAGTCTACTGAAGCAGGAAAATATCTTGAATATTATCATCTTTAACAAGATTTCTTTTTGATGATCAAAAAAGAAAGGACACAATTATATATATCACTTCACTATCCTCATTTCCACTATAAATGAAACTGATTGATTAACTTCACCATGCTGGTTCTCCCCCATCTCATATAATTCTCTCTGCTTATTATTAATAAGATTATGGGTATTCTTTTTTCTATTGATATGTTCAAACTTCTTCTGCCATCTCTACTCTTAAGGAGTACAAAGCCACCATATATATATAAAATGGTGTGTGATTATATATATATATATATATTATATATATATATAGAGAATAATGATTTTATGATTTTTTTTCCATAGATGGAGGATAGGGGGTCTCATCATGAGCCAACCTACCATGATCATAAGGAATTTGCAAAGTGGCATTCCCACTATGGCCACCACACCAGCGATATGATCCAATGGATGCATTAAGAAACCAATTCCTTGGAACAAGAGGTCTCATCACGAGCTGGCTTGACCACTTTCACTACTTCCCAGTGAATGGCAATGTATTCATCTGGTTACCATGCCAGCACATTGGTCTCTACTATGGACATCATAATGCACTTCCCCAATTTTACATAGAGGACCATGGCTCCCAAGGGTTAGAAAGCAACTTTGTCGAGGCTCTGGATGCCCATAGGCAATAAAAGATCTACTTATGGTATTGAAGTTTTATTTTCTCATAAATAATTATTATAATGCCCTCTTCTTATGTTTCTATTTTTTATATGGAGATATTCTTTCCCTAAATTACCTTGAACATTTATGCATGAGTTAATCTCTTAAAATCAATCACAACATTTTCAAGCGGAATAACGGTGGTAAAGTATCATCTCCTGCATATGCTGTCCTTTTTCTTTATCGCATCACCTCATGGCATCTTATCACTTATTAATAATTCTCATTACACACCTTTCTTTCATTACTCCAATATCCTTTTATGATCCTTTCATTAATATACGTATCCTACCCCTTTCATTACCCAATCCATCACCCCTGTACTTCACTGCCAGCACGTCACCTTTTCATCCTTTCGGTCGTAGGTGACTTATCATTTCGATAGGGGGTGAGGACCTCCAGTATACTCATGCATGCGCTATCATATTTTCATTTGATTTTGTATAATAATATGACATCACATAATCACAGAGTCTGTGGCATTATAGCAGTCCTTGATAACGATATTTATGTTTATAAAGCATCACTTGATAGAGCCATTACAACCATTTATTGTTTCATCTCTCGACTCTACTGGTTGTTGTGCTTTCTCCACTGCACTAATTGCTTATAGAAGTCAAGCATAATGGGAGGAAGAACAGTGCATTTATAACTGTTAACACTGGCTATCTCCGATGATGCTAGGGAAATTCTAGCTCACATAGGATGGACAACATATTTTACAAGATTTCAACCTCCCAATGAGGAAATCACCATCGATTTTTTACAACATCTATAGAATGAAAAATCCTTGGTAAGAGGTAGACATATCACTGTAATAGATGTTGTGATAGCAGAAGTGTCTAGGTTGCTAGCAGAAGGACTAGTATGGGCTCACAAGCGATTAAGGTTGCATGGCACTATGGAGGTTTTTAAGGACAAAGGACATAGCTAATCAAGAAGGGTAAAGGCATTCAACCATATTCTCTCAGAGAGCTATGGGGAGAATTGGCATGAATTTTCTAGAACTATATTACTTGCGATGGGCGTAGAGACATGGTAAGGCTGCGACAACTCAAACTTTTAGCAGTTTTAAAACAAAAATGCTATGTTAATTTTCCTGCACTATTGAGTTTATTATTGCATGACACTGCCAAGAGGCTGAGATGGTCTCAACATCCAGAAACAATAGTTAGCCACCATTGTCTGATCATGTTAATAGTTAGTCACAACCTTTCCCAACAACAATCAACCCGGGATGATCTCATATTGGCCCTCCAAAGAGGTGAAAACTTGCCAGCACCTAACCCTGTTCCAAAAAGAAAAAGCACTTCCCTTTTAGGAAGCGTACCTCACAAATGCAGATGATATACAAGGTTGAAGTCAAAACAGGGAACATCTGAAAGTCCTCAATGCAGCACTAGTTAACCCATAGAATTATCCAGCATGGTAAATGAACAAGACTTGCAACCAGAGTCAAGAGGACAAGATAACCCTGAACCAGAACCTAAGGAAGGAGAAGGGCATCCTCATGATGAATGAAGAAATGAAGTGGGACCTCCTCCAACACCAAATATGAGTTCCCAAGATGATATTTTGCACAATTTCAAGGCAGGGATGGCCCAAGTCTTGGCCAACATGAACATCTACATGTAGCCTGAAGAACTACTTAATATTAACTTAGGAGAAACCCAATCTCCAGGGAATTCTAGCTATACCAGAATTATTTCTTCCTCAAAAGATACAAACCACGAAGTGGAAATAGATACAGAGGCTATTCAGGAATTAGAGAACCAATCTGGTGACATGCTCCCAATTGAAAATAGTCATGAAGGTCTAGACATAGAAAACATAGGCCAAGAAGAGGAAGCAGAGACAGAGGTTATTCAGGAGTCTGATAATCAATCTGGATACATGATCTTGTTGGAAAAAATCCAGGGTGAACAACAAGGCTCTTTAGAGACAGAAGCTATTAACTAAACTATTAGCAGATCAGTTACTCCTCAGAAAAGGTACAGAGCCAGAAAGAAATTGAAGAGGCTAAGAAAAGAACATCAGAAGCTTCGTAAGATGGTCAAGAGGCTCCAAAGAAAAATAAAAGAAATCACAATGGGAAAGGTTCTGAGCAATACCCATGAGGTAGTAAATGTGGTCGTGCAAACGAATTATGTGAAGGTAGGACTACAAGAGCTCAAACTAAACTCATACCTACTCAAACAATCCTCATTCAAGAAGGACCGCATGCAAATTTAGTAGACGTAGCTACTCAAATGAAGGTTTGGATCTCCTACAATAAATAATTACAGACATAAGATATCCCCTCTTATAGCATTGGCACTCAGATGAACATACAAGCCAAAGACATTATGATGCACCATGACCCCATTCTACTAAATCTTCAGGAGGAATTGGCACAAACCCAGCTCATGTTGAAATGATTTGAATAAGAAACTGTTTCCTGATAGAAATATCAAGAGCTGCAGAAACAACTTCAAGAATTGACTATAACAAAGAGAAAGACTTTTGAAAGGTGTAGAAAAGCAGAAGAAAAAATGGAGAAGACCAAGTTTAAGTTAGACAGAGTCATAAGTCAAACAAAAACCATCTGCTCATTGTATTCAAATGTCTTGGCATGCAGGTCTCCTGCCACTAATTATGCCTTGTTTTTATTAGAACAATACTTGTTATAGAAAATCAAAGCCGTAAGAGTTGGTAAACCACTTGAATTAGGAAAAATTGGAGATTTTATAAATTACTACAAGCAACATGGTGTAAAGGTCCAAAAGCTTCTTTGTGAGTTTTATCTGCATAATGTTATATTAGAGAATGAGGTGGAAAAGAACCCTAACCCTTTTGTAGGAGATTTTGAATTCCAAGCCTTTATTTCGTTTGTAATTAACCAACTCAAATGGTTTAAAGCTTATAATGCATTTCAAAGACAGGAACATGGATTGGATCTTTGGGTGAGAAGTGAACCTAAGCACCCCTTACAAATGTTTTCCAACCATAAGAGCCTGATGAAATGAGAAGGGGTGATTAATTCTTTAGGGCCCATACATAAGGAGACTGTGCAAAAAGGAATATCATATTTCCTCTCCATTCAAGAAAGATCTCTAACTACATCTAAGCTCAGATGGACAATTTCCACTAGTAGTGTGAAAGATAGGGAACCATTTAATTACAGAAATTTTAAAGCTGCTATGGCTCGTATGGTCACCTATATCAATCTTATTTTGAGAGAAGGACCTTATTGATTAGGATGATATTTTCGGAGCCCCATTATTTGGTATCCCCCTAAAGGGTATTAGGCTAACTACGAATTGCCTGAAGGAAAGGAAGGGCCCGCATTTTTGCTTCTAGCTCCACATCATGGTTTTATATCAATTTTGGATGCTTTCTCTCTAGCCTACTCTTTAAGTACATTGGATAAGAACTATTTACTTTGCATGAGGACATGAAATAGGGTAAGTAGGGGAGTATGTTGAGTTATGAAATGGGTATGTATTTACTCTTAATTCCATCACCTTTTTCCTCTTTTCTTATCTCTTTCATATCTTGATATGCTAACATATTGATGGATTATGATAAGAATGGATGAACTACTCTCCATTAAGATTTAGCCACCATAACTAACTCTTATTCCCTTTTATGAAAAGAAACAACGAAAGGAACAATTGTTGTTCCCTAGAGAGAGAACAACATCAACCAACAAAGGAAGAATGGGGCGCGTCGGTTGCGATCAGGTCAGAGGACAAAGGGTGTCAGAAGATATCATTTAGTTGTGAATCCCTTAGGATCTCTCGATATTGAGGGATCACATTTATCTTTTACCTATTTCTGACTATAAAAGCAAAAAATTATAGGAGGAAAGGGGAGCGATCTTTGTTTATTTCAAATTGTAATTTTAATTTACAGACTCGTGTTGCTGGAGTAACATGACCATATTGTAATGAGGATTGAATTCAATTGTTAATACATAATCTACGTTCTTGATCATTCATATTTTCTTAAGTAGCTCAACATTATTCACTATTGGCTAGGGCCCGGCCTTTGGTGGATCAAACTGCTATCCTCTGGTTTATATCTTTCTAATTCACGCCAGTCTAATTGGCTTGATGTTCTTCCATTTCCTGCGAGTTTATTTTGTTTGATATCTTCTGATTTCATATGAGTTTACATTGCAGTTAGTTTACTTTCCTTTATTTTGATGTCATGTACTTTGCAACTTTGCCATTTGATTTCATTTGTGCTCACTGCAGGTTGAATTAGTTATCAATTAAGACATTGATTCTCGTTGATTACGACAAGAGTATGATTAGTATAGAATCAACTGAAAGAGACTGGTTAATGCTACTAAACTCTCGGTTGATGTTATTCCCATTTTAATTGCTTGCTTAAGATTGGATTATTGTTTTGCTTGAGATAAAGTATTGATGCTTGGATGTAATATTTTTGTTAACAGTTGTAGCTTGAGTTTTATAAATGCATATGTTTACTCTTGTATCAAGTTTTATAGTTCAACTTAAAAAGCATTTATAGCTTGCACATATTGTTTATGCTCTTGAAACAAAAATACTTACCCATGTTGATAATTAATGTGAGGCAATTAAGAGTTTTAAAAAGCACCTTTTAGCACCCAACATCGGCTTTAAGATATGCTCCCATGGTCTACGGACCATGGGATTGTATAAAAAGGGATGTCTTAGAAGACTCTAAGGCAGTTTAATTCAGTTCAGTATTGATATGTTTTGAGTCATTGATGAATGTAATGGGTTTTGTGGGAGCTAAAAGCTAAGAGTCTTAGCATAGGAAAGAGGCTCTGCAACTCTACGTGTAAAGGCCTAGGGTAGAAGTTCGTAGCTGAGTGTACGGACCCCTACAGTTGTGCGCACAGGGAAATTATCTGTGTATGATCTATTTTAGTTTTGTTATAAATGCATATGATTATGTTATGATGAATACTAGGTTTATGTGTTAATGTTGTATTGATGCGCGAATCCATATGCTTTTCTTTGTTATATGAATGCAAGTAAGAATATATGTTTACACGAAGGTCCCCTTACTACATGTTGAAGTTATCAGATACTTAAGCTAATTTGGGTAAATAAAGAATTAAGAATAATTATAGAGGCACATAAGTGTCTGATCTGCCTATCTAAGGTATGTGAAGGATAGTCGTAGGTCTTTACGTAAGTCTAGAGGAAGACTAAGACAAGTATATCGATAAGCCCTAAGAGGCTTATTGACCTACGTGAAGGAAGGTCTAGGGTATAAAATGACATCACTTCCATCTCTGGGTGCGGAAACTTGGTTTCTGCATTCCCCCATACAGCTTCGGGTGAGACTTCAATCCGCGCTCTATAGATTGATGCCAGAAGGGCCAGTAGTATAGGGATTTGGTTCAAAACGCAGAGTAGAAAAATAGGCCTTTCTCTCATAAGCTCCATGCTATTGTTCAATAGTAAAAGGATATCCAGAAGGAAGATGTAAGAAGCAAGTGTCTCTTTGAGCTTGGATCCAAAATGCAGAGAACAAAGTCAAGAGATGGCCTCCTACTATTAGACACATTATACAAAAATTTATCTCTCATAGAACAATCAGATTGGAAAGGGTCAAGTTGGGACTTGAAGCCATCCATGCTTACTTTGATACAACCTAGGTTCCTAGAGCATTCTCTCAAAAAGGTTAAACTCACAGTCGCTGCTTGTCTTAGTAAAATCTTAGCCTTAACCGCATTGCCACCGCCTTGCAATGATGACATCATGAGGAGGATTTTTTGAGTAATGGTAGGAGCCCTCCAAGCATTGGATAATATTGAGCTTATTACTTTCTTTCAGAGGTGCAAAATTTTAGAATGCATGGAAAAATCTAGATTTTTTATACTTATGCTGGATCTAGAATGTGATGAGTTAATATTTCACATGCTCCAATTCTTTTGCACCAGTATGACAACATCTCGTCCAAAATTTGTGAAAACAGACATGGAAAAAATCATGTCCATACTCTTAGGAGAAGATAAGGCCATCTACAAACAATTAAGGTCCAAATTATTGGCCATTTGGAGGAAGGAGTTAATTGTATCACCTATTTCCTATGAGCTAGTTGAGGGGTTGGTCAAACAGAACATCAAACTACTTAAAACGAAGATGAACAAGGAGGAACAAACAAGGATTTCTAGGGACAACAAGAATGGTCTAAGAAGAAAAGGGAGGAAACAAGTAAAAAAATAGAGGAAATTCCTTCAGACCATGAGGATCCATTTGAAGGATTCAGGTAGTCAAGTGCATATGGTGAGAAACAACATAATGTTGTTCAGAGAGACGTGAAAGACAAATAGATGATAATCACTGATCTTGAAAAAGTATACGACGAAAGGAGGGAGGTAATTCTTACTAACAATATGGTAGACTCTTATCTCTAAGAGGACATCCATGAAGAGTATGAGCCACCAAGTGTAAATAAGAGTATCCATATTTGACAACTAAAGAGGATGGACAACAAATTGTCCCCACAGGTAGAGAAGGCGAGGAAGAAGACATTCAAAGAGACCTAAATGAGGAGCCAATGATGGTAAAATAGTATGATGAGCATGATCATAATGAGAGGCATGAAAATAATAGTATGCAAGATGAGCCATTTTTGGAGATTCAGTCAAAGGTTCAAGCTATCATAGTTGAGCATCCTATGTAGACATATACAAAAGAATTCAGCAATAGAAGACTTTTGGGAAAAGATCATGAATTTCAAGACAAATCTTATGATGTTGAAGTAGAGAGTCTCAACAGTATGAGACACTGTTATGGAAAATTTAGTGTCTTTTCAACTAACTAACCCCTAGATCTAGTAGCAAGTCTAGAACAATAGTTAAAGTAATTCCATTTTCCTATAGCTAATAGATAAAAAAAAGAGGAGCAAAAGAACCAACCTGTATCTCTCACTCAATCCCTCTTCCCTTTGACTTCTTTCGTCGCTTCCTTACTGTACTTAACTCGCTTGAAAGGTACCTGCACACAAGCCGAGATAGAAAACCATCAAAGCATACATATCGATATGTTAACTCAACATATTATAGAATCGAAAGTGCAATATACATCACATAACACATGAATGGGAAAAAGTCTAGAACTCTTTATTCATAGAAGGAAATATTACAACCCATGTAAATGCATGTCTGATTCAGTATCATCCTTCCACCTTCAAACCCTTCTCTCCTTATGAAACAACAATTTGACATGATAACATTACTCTCTCTACTAATATCTTTCCAACAACATTTCCTTAGCTCAAGAAGTTTCAACCCTAGACCAGCCTTCAATGCCTGGTCCTTTTATAGCTGAATGGAGGAGGTTAAGCCATTAATGGCCCTTGTGAATGCTTTGCCATAATTGGGAAGTGGTTCCATGCAATAAGGGATAATGGGTTAAGGTTCATACATCTCCTTCCTCATCTAAAATTGAGCCCAATCCTTCTGGAACCTCTAGAAGCATCCACTAGATGAGGAATGCAATGGATTCATTTGAAAAGTTTGATGGATCTCGCTCATCACAGGTGTTACAAAGGTCAGGTGCTATGCATAGCACCCAGACAATGTAGTGCTTTCCATTCATTGCAGCCAGATAGAAGGCCACCTGTGGTTATCTCCTTAGGGACATTTTTTGGATGAATGGTGTCATGAAACTCTTGGGAGGCAAGCATGATGTAGGTTAACTTCATTAGGGAATGAAAACAACTAAATTAGGTGTTGATTGACCCTAATAATACGAATCTGGAAGTTGGGGTTGATGTGCCCAAATTTTCCTATAACAATTGCCCCTTAAAGCATGAATTCAAAAATAAATATGTCGAGTGAGATGCTTTACCACTTGGAGAGAAGGTTTCGAACCGAAAGGTGACTTGCATCAGTTAGAATACAAATATCAAGATACTTTGATTGTTTCTCACAATTGTTATCTGAGGGAAGGCATACCCATGCTCAGCTTTCTAAACTTTCATTACATATACAAATATAGCCTTCTACAGATATAGACCCATGAATGGATGACCATGAATGTAAGGCCATTTGTACATTTGATATAGTACACCTGAAAATATATCGCAGCCCAAATGGATGAAACTAGATCTAAGGTCTTCAATCTCATCCAATCTTTCACTCAATGTACAAGTCTAACCATGTGAATAGATTATTCAAAGTCGAACATGGAGAGACATTGTCTGATTACCAGCCAATGATGTAAGTGTTAAGAGATGTGAGAGGAATCACTGATAATGATAATGACCCTCAAGGTATTGCAGTACATTCTGCATGGTGTGAATAAATGATTTGATGTCGAACACCATACGAAGTCTTTCGGTCAAATGCCATTGATGTCAACCTATTGCTAGAAGCGAGAACCCTTCCATTGATGTATGCAAGCCTCAAGGTACTGAATGGGTGTTTCTAAGTCAACTTCTTGGATGATGTGTTGATGTTGACAAGGAGCGACTCATCGAGGGAGGGCCTTGATGTATCCCACATCAACGACATGAAACGAGGTAAATGATTTTTGAGATGAAACATTAATTTTCGACACAACGTTCAAGAATGGCGGGCATGAAAATGAAGGTTTACTATATTGTAAAGGATGAAGTTTTGAACTGAAGGATTTCTCTTGAACATATTAGTGACATGAAGTGAATTGGTATCATTCACCCAAAAAACGTGATGGATGGTATGATAGACCAACGGTGTGATAACCATCAAGCTAAATGACCCAACCCACATAGTCACGGTGATGAGGTGAACGTGTCATGTTCAAGAGCCGCCTACTACCACAAAGTGTTCCCAGCTTTTTTCCATTTTCCCCAATCATTTCTAACTAGTACCTCTTTATTTTTAATCAAGCTTGAGGAGGATAACCTATTCTTGTCATATAATTTCACCTTTCGGGTGAATCCATCGCTATTTGATGTTTTAACGACTCTAGTGAAGGTGCAACTTTGTCTTGTCTAGAAGGACAAGTTTGTCGCTATTTGATGGCTTTAACAAGTTTAACGACAAAGATAAATTGGTCCTTTTCACATTTAGAGAGTCTGAAAAGTGACTAAAAGGAAACTCCACAAGTTCTTTTTTGTAAATTTGTCTCTCAAGTCCAAAAAAGCATAAAACAATACAAGAGAGAAACTATTGACTATGTTTGATAAACGAGTACTGCTTTCGTAGTTAATATATCTCATCTTGAAGAAGGGGTAAAACTATAGTAAGTAGATATCGATTCTAATCCATTAACAAGCTAGAAACGGCAAGTGCTCGACAATATTTTCATGTTTAGAGAGTCTGAAAAGAGCTTAAACAGGACTCCACTTTGAGGAATAAGTGGTGTCTAGGATAGCAACTGGTTTCAGTGATGTTGGAACTTCTCAAAACATGTTGATTTATGTGAATAGGCTGGCTAATAAGACCAGTCATTGCAACTATTCCTCAAAAAGGGTAAAACAATAAAGTGAAAGCATATGATTAGCCAAAGGGATGGTGGCGATGGAATGAAAATAACCAAGGCTCATCTGACTCACAAGGGTTAGAAATGAAAATGGGTTCATTTTTATACAAGCTTGAACCATATGGAACTCTGCTTGGATTCAGTTTCATGTTTACACAAGCTTTAAAAGAAAAACTATGCTTGGCTTCAGTTTCATTTTTACACAAGGTTAAAATGAAAAACTATGCTCGAATTGGTTTACATGCCCCTAGCATGATGAAAAGGAGAGTCTCCGATAACCAGATGGAAATCACTGCAGTGAAGTAGGATGGTTATCCAACACCTTTTTGGCTTCGTCCAGATAGACAAAGGTGAATGGGGTGATTCCCTTCACATAAGCTATAGGGAAACGTATCTTTACCACTAGGTGCATGCCCCCAAGCTTCATTACATTCACCTTAGTAGACTACTGATGGCTATCAAGTGGATGGAATGAAGGTTCTTTTATGAGATCAAGTGAAAGACTCGATTGGGATTTTACGAGATCTGCTCAAAGACTCGACTTGGAACTTTGCTTCAAGGGACCTTGTTTCATTTTTTAACGAGCTTGACACAAGACAAGGAACTATGCTCAGATTCTTTAGTGTCATTTCTTAATGAGGTTGACACAAGACTAGGAACTATCCTCATGGACCTGTTTCATTTTTTTAATGAGGTTGACACAATAAAATAACTATCCTCATATCCCTTGTTTCATTTTTTAACGAGGTTGACACAAGACAATGAACTATCCTCAGACCCTTGTTTCATTTTTTAACGAGGTTGACACAAGACTAGGAACTATCCTCAGATTCCTTGTTTCATTTTTTAACGACGTTGACACAAGACCACGAACTATCCTTAGATCTTTCAATCACAACTCATAAGTGGTCATGAAGGAGAGATCTAGTTCCAATGCCCCCAGTACATGTTGTACAACATCATTGAATTGATCGTTAGTTGATGAAGGTATGGAAAACATTGCCAAATAATTAACCCATGGCAGGGATGATGCCACTGGTATAAATGGACCATTTAGGGACGATGATTGACTAGTAGCCATATTTGGACCAGGAAATGAATGATGGTCAACGATGAAAATTTTTCCTTCATGCGAGAAACAAATCATTCGAAAGAGTGTTGAAACAATAGCTCCCATGTCATAAACATAGTCATGCCCAAGAAGTAAATTATAATATAAAGGTCTTGGGACTACCATCACGTTCAGATAAACGGTTTTTCCTCCCAAAGTAATAGGTAACTGAGGGAGGATCCCTAATAGTTGACTCATTCCTTTCTTAAAACCCAAGAAATTCTGTGTAACTCGCACAATCAGTGGTGAACCAAGTGCTTACCAAGCAGTTGAGGAAAGGATACTCACTGATGCACCTTCATCTATAATAGTGCCCAATACAAACATATTACAAACCTATACTATGATATGGAAGGGCACATAAGAAGGAAGGCAGAATCCTGCCAGTCAATTCCAATCAAAGGAAGTGACTAGACTACTTGGAGGGGGTACTGGAGAAACGGGAGGATTAACCCCTTGAGTTACGAGAACGGGAGGATTTTCCTCCTTTCTTGATGGAACAAGAGGATTTCCCCCAAGCTCATTAGAATCTGAAGAAACAAAAAGAACTTGAGTGGTATCATGTTCACTCTCTTCGGGAAATGTACGATTTACTGAAGGTGAAATCGAGTCAATTGTTACCTCAACCTGTTGATTTGGGTCGGGTATAGACTCATATGATTTACTTTCAGAGAGAGTGGTTTCGACCAATGGTCGATTTGAGTCAGTCAATTCATCAACTAGTGAAGGATTTAGGGAAAGCTTCCTGTAACCAGATGGAAGTCGTTGTGGTGAAGCAAGACAGTTATCCAACACTCTCTTGGCTTCATCCAGACAGGGACAAAGGTGAATGGGGTGATTCCCTTCACATAACCTACATGGAAACTTGACATTTCCCTTCTTTCCATGATCTTTACTACCACTAGTTGATAGTGTGCCACCAACATGATCTCTAGAAGTTGATGACATAGGATGATGTGAACGGGAAGACCATTCTTCTAAGATCTGAGGAATATCAAGATAATTTCAAAGAAGATGGTCTCCCGCACAAAGTTTGCATGGATATCAAACTTTGTGAGGGTTGACAGATGGTTTCTCATCAGATGTTGCATTCAAAGCAATGGTTTCTTAATTGCCCTTCTGCTGAATTTGCTTCTCCTTCTTTTTCTTCTTCCCTTTCTTCTTCTTCTTATCCACCTAGTTCCTAGCACCAATACTTTCACCAAGGGAAGAGGAAGAAGGGGAGGAAGAAACAACCGAGGAAAAAGGCAAAGGATCAACTTTACGATCAACTAGAGTTTGATTTTGTCTAGTTGGAGGAGTGCTCGATTGCGGAGAAATCACGACATTTTGAACCAAGTAGGTTGAAAACAACCATACTGGCAAGCTAATGGTAAATCCCAGAAGGGAGAATGTAGCCATATATGGAGCACTAATATTTCCAAATAGACGTAAAGGACTAGGATTCCCATCAAAAGGAATTGCTTGATTGGTGGACTCTAGATTTGTCACCATATGTTTCAACCTAAGATCAACTAAAAAAACAAGCGTAGAGGATGTTATCTGTGGTCAACTAATTTTTATGACACTAGAACTTAACTTTACTTTTTAATTTTTTAAGGTTTGAGAAAAAGAGAAAGATGACTCTAGTTGCTTTCGTTGTTTAATGAGCTTGAAAGGACAAGCACTCAGATGAAACTTTTCTTTTAAGAAGACGAAAAAAAGCAAAAGTGGCTGCTCTTGAGATACTAAGCAAGAGTGTTTACCAAACTAATCACAAAACTGCAATATACACCTTGGTGGTAAATTAAAGAGAAATTACCAAGGATTTACCATATGGCAATTTGTCTTCCCGAATGTTGTGCTCGGTGCATTGTGATTGGTAAGGCGGCAGACTCGACTTCCTAGGGATAAAAGATTTAAACCTATTGGGGTCTCCCACTATATACACGATGGTACAGGGAGCACAAATTGGTACTAGCACTTACCGGTTCAGAGAGAAGGAATCACCCAACCTCAATGAAATGACAGCCACTAAGTTTTAAGACGCCGGAACACATCTCTAGCCTAGACACCTCTAGATGATTGCGTTAAATTCCAATGCATTATTAGGTTAATTGAGGTTAATTTTAGGTTGATATTTCTTAAAATTTACCTTTGGGTTTCACCACGTGATGTTTTCCAAAATTCTGAAGAATGCAATTAAAATGAGAGGCACTCTTTCCATTTTGACAATGAAAATCCTAGATACAAGGGAAAGAGCAAACACGTACTTTTTGGATCAATCAACTAAGAGCACTCACTAATGCATTTCCCTAACCATTCCTTTTAAGCACACGCATGCAATCTCCTAAAATGCAATTACATGTATTTCTTTTTCTTTTCAGTTCTCCTTAATGTGAATTATGCACTAGAAAGAACAAATTCACAATGATTCAAAAGCTTTTTTCAAAAAAATATCGATTTATGACAATTTCACTTAAAGGTAAAGGAATACTAAACAACACTTTTAAATTTAAGGAAATGAATATTTTTGACACTTAAACGAAACTATGAATTAGATGCACAAGTAGACCAATTGATTATTTTAATGAAGGAAGATTCTACTACACTTTGTATTGGACAAAACAATCAATTTAAACTTACTTCTACAATGGACTGCAAATAATAAAACAAATACATAAAATAAAATTAACAATCTAGTCTAAAATGGGTTCAAACAGGGAAACAAAGACTGCTTTCAGAGACAAGAAATCATTTAAATCCAAAAGACAATTCAAACAACTGAAAATTGACTTAAGGCTTCAGCTCCTAGATGGGAAAAATGATCCAAAAGGAATCAGTGTAGGTCAGAGTGAGGAACAGTGCGATGCATAGCACTGTCTCTATGCATAGGGTGCAATACATAGCACCCTATCAGTTATAGAGCTGCAATGACTACAAAATGACAATTTTATGCTCAAAATTGACTCAAATTTCAATGGATTGCACTTGAATTCGATGAAAAATAGAGGGTAAAGTATGTCAAAGTGTTCTAAGAGGTTGATTAGCTACTATAAGGGACAAAATCGGTCCCCAGTGGAGCTTTTATGGGCAAATTTAGTGTCTTTTCGAATGACTAACCCCTAGACCTAGTAGCAAGTCTAGAACAATAGTTAAACTAATTCCATTGCTTTTCCTATTGCTAACAGATAGAAGAAAGAGGAGAAAAAGAACCAACCTGTATCTCTTTCTTGATACCTCTTCCCTTTGATCGCTTTTGTCGCTCCCTTCCATACTTAACTCACTTGAAAGGTACCTGCACACAAGCCGAGATGGAAAACCATTAAAGCATACATATCGATCTGTTAACTCAACATATTATAGAATTGAAAGTACAATATACATCACATAACACATGAATGGGAAAATGCATAGAATTCTTTATTCATAGAAGGAAAGATTACAACCCATGTAGATGCATGTCCGATTCAGCGTCATCCTTCTAGCTTCAAACCATTCTCTCCTTATGAAACAACAATTTGACATGATAACATTATTCTCTCTACTAATCTCTTTCCAACAATATTTCCTTAGCTCAAGAAGTTTCAACCCTAGACCAGCCATCAATGCCTGGTCCTTTTATTGCTAAATGGAGGAGGTTAAGCCATTAATGACCCTCATGAATTCTTTGCCATAATTGGGAAGTGGTTCCATGGAGGAAGGGATAATGGATTAAGGTTCATTCATCTCCTTCCTCATCCAAAAGCGAGCCCAATCCTTCTAGAAACCTCTAGAATCATCCATTGGTTGTGGAATCCAACGGATTCATTTGAAAATTTTCATGGATCTCACTCATCGTAGGTGCTACAAAGGCTGGGTGTTATGCATAACACCTAGACAGTGTAGTGCTTGCCATTCATTGCAGCCAGATAGAAGGCCACCTACAATGATCTCCTTAGAGACATTTTTTGGATGAATGGTGTCATGAAACTCTTTGGAGGCAAGCATGATGTAGGTTAACTTCATTAGGGAATGAAAACAACTAAATTAGGGGTTGATGGACCCTAATAATATGGATATGGAATTTGGGGTTGATGTGCCCAAATTTTCTTGTAACAGAAATTGTCTTACAAGAGAATAGAAAAATTGAGGAGCTCATAGGGGTATGTGCTCAATCAACAACCAAGTTGTCTAATGTTGAGGAACGGCTCAAGTCACTCACAAAGCAACAAGAGGAGTACAACTGGGAGTTGCAAAAGAACCCTCCACATGAGTACATAGATAAGGCTTGCAACACTACCAATTTTCCTTTATACATTGGGGATAACAGGGTAGAGGTCTACAAATGGATCATGTTGGGTGATTAGGTGGAGCAACATGAATTGAGCATCAGGAAAAATCATCGTGGTAGACTTATTCCATGTGCAAGAATTCATTTATTATATCCTTCCCATGAGATGGATTAGCGAGAGATTATGTGTTGGAATTCTATTAATGGGATACTCTTAGCCAAGGGAATATTGTAGCTTGGGCCCTCACGCACAAGTAATGATGGAGGGTTGAGATAGTCTCATAACCCATAGGTCCTGGGACTTCAATGGCATTTGGATCCAGGAGAATCCATTGGGGGTAGGATTAACCAGAGGATTGTTTGGGATCTAGGTATCGAAGGATCCATTCAAGATCATTTAGCATGGAGACATGGAATAACACATTGGGTTGTATGGGAACCTAGTATCAATATACATATGCTTTTGTTGTGGATAGAAGTGGATTTCTTGAGGGCAAGCAATATTTGGGTGAGAGGATTTATAATATTCCCTTTTTGGATATGATCAAAGTAGATGAAATCTTACCATGGTGTTTACAATGGTATTTTCCCATGGCAATGGCCCATGGTATTTTCCTTCATTTTTTGAAGGAAAATAATAAAATAAAGTCTCTAGAGAGTCCATCAAGTCTATAAAAGGGGATATGATCCTAACATTGTGATCATCTTGAGTTTGTCATCGTGATGTGTTGTGTTGAGAACTTGGCGAAGCGAGTTCTAGTTTGATCCCATGGACAAAAACCCCGTGGGCATAATTGTTTGGTGGATCCATTTATGGTCCATGGTTTTGCTTCAATATCTTTAATTTCTGTATTGATGGGCAACCTTACATGCTATAAGCACAGGCTTTAGTATGTATTGTGTGGGAATGTAACTTTATTTTCAGTTATTTACATAAATAAGAGGTTGCATTCTTAGATATTTTTTGTGTTCAGTTTTTTTTTACAAGAATTTTATTAGATCACCTAGAGTGTACCAAATCTATTAAAAATTTTGATGCTTGGGATACTACATTGCAATGATGTTGTCCATATGGTAACACTCATGTGTAGTCATAATTCATGCCTTGCATTTAATTTCATGTTTAATAATCAATTTTTCTTGACTTCTGCTAATATGGTCTCTAACATGAAGTGTGAAATTACAAACAATACTTGTTCATTGATACATTGTGCGGAGTGCGAAGCAAGCTTTCTTCCTGTGTACCTCTGAAGTCCACATAATGTAGCCCCTGCTATTGTCTGAAATACATTTCTCCCTTCTTTGGTTTGTGGGGACAACTAGATGAGCTAATCACCATGATAACTTAGACTCCTAAACATTAACTTATCCCTCAGAAGTGTGGACTGTTGAGATAGCCTAGATTGATCTCACGCAACACATCCATTTCACTACACTACCAAGTTCTAGTTTTCAACAATGTTCGATCAACTTATGTATGGGATCATCCATTTGGCACCAAAATTCAACATATTTCAAAACTATAATCTTATTTTTAGTGTTTTACTTATTAGTAATAATGTTGCCATGGGTTTTATTTGGAGGGATTGCGTACCTTGTCTTGCATATACATGTATTTGTGTGTTCAAATTTTCCAATTTTTGAGAGCCATAAACTTCACGTAGATATGCAACCAACAAAGTAGTCTCTCTTTGGGTATCTTTCGATAGAGGAAACTAGTTATTATGATATGATAAACTATATTATATTAAAATTCCATGAAAAAAACCATAAATTATAAGTACCTATAAACTGCCAAAAATAAATTGATTTTAAATGACTTCAACTAACTTAACTAAATGAAATTGATATTTTTAATATTTTTAAATTTAATCATATTTCTTTTCAAAATTCTAAACATATAAAAATAAAAATTTTAAAAAAGTACCAAAGATATGCAACAACTTTCCAACATTATGCAATAAGAGTGAATCCAATAAGCTAATTATTTTCACAAAATTCTCCACACAAAGGGATGAGTCACCATCTGAAAACATCTTGAACATAAGAGAGAAATGTGAAGCTCATGTTTCTCTGGGAAATAAAGGGACCCTAGGCATGCACAGTGAGATGATCAACCTATTTCCAAATTGGATTAGTCTAACTAGGTGAAGGAATTGCTCAGTTTCCTTTCTTGCCTGGAAAAACATCCGACTCTGGTAATCGACAATTCCACCACCCTCCGTCACCCTTCGACATTAATTGCGGTGTATTGCCTGACAAATCTGGGAGTCCTGACAATTCTTGGTCACATGTTGCTGTGGGCGATGGGTTGTCTAGAGTTGGTGGCTAGTATTCAAATTTTTCCAAAACCGCGCACAAAACTCCCTCCCCATTTGCACGAGCTCAGACACAGACTTGCCTTCAAAACTCTCAAATAGGGCAATCAAAACTCTCAAACCAGGCGATAACAAGTTATTCCAAGTTATTATAGGTGAGTAAAACCTAACTTTACATCCTCAGTTTCATGGATTAGTTTTTTTGTAGCATTTCCATCCTCTAGTTCCAAATCTTGAAACATTATTGGCTAGCTTGATTGTAAATATCTCCAACAACATATCATTATTACTAAAGGGGCAAAACATTAAATAGAAAATCCATATAAATGGGATTGTTGCCGTCTATCTTTATCACTCACTCATTTGTTTAAGAATGTCTGAAGGATTTTGACATTTGCATACACTGAGAAAATGATGCCCCTTTCACAGACTTGACAAAGTGGGTTTGGTGTACTGACAGTGTCCATGGGACTGGCTGGATCCTAGAGGGAAACAATCCCATTTCTATGCTAGGTGATTTTTCTTCATAGAAATACAGAGTTGTCTTAGAGAAACCATCCACAAGAATAGCCTCAGACACCTATGAAAGGGCCTCAAAGGATGTTCCAAATGGTTTGGAATTTTGAAGAGAATCCCTCAGCCTTTATCTGAATTAGTCCTGCAATTTTATCTCTAGAACAGGCCTCAAAACAACACAAATAATCTGCGAAGATCTCTTACACAAAATTTTGTCACTATACCTGTACTCCTCATTCCTTGATCCTGGAGGACCTCTACAGTGAACCCCACATGATTTCCCTTTATGAAGAAACCACCATTGTGTCCCTCTTCATGAGAAGATCAATTCCCTTTTGCACCATTTCCCCTGAAAATTCTATTTTCCCAGTTTACAAGACTAGCACTAATGACCTTTGTCACCCTCTGCTGATGTGCAAAGGTTAGCACTATCCCTAGTGTTGACTAGAGCAACCAAGATGTGTTCCAATCATGCCAGTCCTATTATGGAAAGTTTTTTAAATTATGAGCTGAAGCTTCCAGCTCTAGAAGCTTCATAACGGAAATCTAGTAAATGGTTTGGCTGGATGGGGTCGAGGATGTCAATTCGGGCTCCTTTCCCCTATAATGATGCAACTACCTCAAGGGATAAGACCTTCTCCCATGAGAATAGGATCCATCTCCCATCCATTCATCCTATATAAACCTCCCTTCTTCCCAAGCATAAGCTAGTGTTAATGTTGATGTGCTAGTGCTATTTTGGTTTGGAGTAAATAGCAAGCTATTCATAGTTGTAGCTATCTAGTTGTGTGACGGATAAGTGTGATTTCGTTTGGAGTGAAACCTAAATGGAAGAGCCTTAAAACTATTGTGGATTGAGGCCATCATGGAATGCAAGTAGAAGTGTGTGGGAACCTGGTCTTGTCAAAGGAGAACTGTAACGTCAAGACAATGGTTGTAATATCTCTTTGATATTAATATATGCAACTATCTATTAATTTCCTACACGATTTTTCATCTTAAATATTCATGGCTTAATGTTTCTTGACTTGTTAAGTAGGTTCAATTATATTTTGTCTATTATCACGTTTGTTGTCTGATGTTGTTTACTTGTTTCAGGTGCTTGAAGAATGAAGCAAGAGATAGTTGGAGCAAGCATGCAAGGACATCATCAAATAGGATAAGTGTACCAAGAGGTAGGCCCTCTTGATTGGTTCTAACTTAAGGAAATCTTCCATAGAATGTATCTGTTGTGGCTAGACCCATTATCAGGCTAGAGGAATTTGTTTGTGTCCACACTTATAATTTTACTTCATCACAAATTGGTGACTCCACTGGGGAACCAATCCCTTTGTTTGTCTTGGATTTCATGATTTCATGATAAATTTTCTAGTTCCACTTTTTCCCTTTGGTTCTACTTTTTTCTCCTGCTTACTAGTTTGAGTCTAAAATTCATAGTAGCAGATTTGGTCCCTGTTTCAATTTTTTTTTCTTAGCTCCCTCGATCAACGTACTTAATCCGCTAATTGTCACGCTGATCAGTGCGAGTTGCCAAGAAACAGTCGTGTTGACCACCCTCTAGCACTTGTTGTCAGTTAGGAAGTCACGCTAATGCCTATAAGTGAAGATTAGGGTTTGTCCCAAGTCTTGGCCAGTGTGTTTTGTTCTCATAATTTCGACCCCGTAAGCCTTTTAGACCATGTTCTCTGTGACTAGAGAGCTTCATTTAGCTTGGTTTGTGTGCTTGCTTGGTTTAGCCCACCCTATGATGTCTTAAGTCTAGCCAAGTGTGAAGTTATTTTTTATTTTTTATTTGAATCCTTCGATCAGTGCTATTTTTGGCCAAACATTCGTGCTGATCAGGCCTATCAGCACTAGTTTTAGTCTAAAATTCATGTCAGTCATTTCAACCGATGCTACTTTTGGCCCAAAAGTCACTTCAGTCTCTGAGCTAAGGAAAAATAATAATTTCTCCCATTCCAGTGCCAGTGTGTCTTGGCCCTCAAACTCCCTTCTTCATCCCAAAAGTGACTAGGATGCTTTTATTGCTTCATTTTCAATTGAATGAGTGAAAGAGTCTCATTTTCTCTCTTATTTCAAGTGTCTCTTTTCTCATTTCAAGCATAGATTACATTACTTGGTTTGTAAATTGAAGCACTTATTTGTTTGGTTGGTTCGATTCAAGGAAGAAGTTGTTTTTAGTTTCATTTATCATGCTTTAGATTTGATTTATGCTTGTTTGTTCGGAATTGTGAAAATTTTCATTTAAAGTGCTTTATGTGAATGATTCATTTTGCATTTTATGAAGAGAGGAACATCATTATAAGGCTGGCCTCTCACCTTCTTCCCCTGTTTCTTCATCTTCCCTTTCTACTTCTCTTGGTGAAAGTTTCAAATCCAGTAAGTAGGAGGCTAAGAAGATTAAGAAGACAGATAAGTGAGAGGCCAATCGTGTAGTTGTTACTCCAAATGCACTTCTTGTTGACAAAACTTTCGATCCTCCATGGAAGGTCAAATTCCCTTGAAATTGGTGTAAGGGTGACCATCTCCTTCGTGATTGTCTTGGCATTCCTAGAGTCTTAGATGTATGGTCTCAACATCTGGATCGCCCATCCCCATCGACCTCTGGAGATCATGTCGATGTTGCACCCTCGGTTAGCGATGGTGACAAGAAAGGGAATATTAGATTCCCCTATAGGTTATTTGAATGAGAGCATCTTCATCACCTTTGTCCTCTTATGGAGAAATCTTCCAAATTTTTGGAAAACCTTGCAACTCCTCAACACCAACTTCCTATTGGTTATCAGCAACTTTCTTCTAACCCTCTCTCGGTTGGTAAAGAGATTGACTTGGATTCATCTCTTGCCTATCCCGCTCTTCCTGAGCGAGACTCTCTTGTGTCTCTTCTCGACCAACCATTGGTCAAAAAGAGTGTCGACTTGGTCCCGCCACCAGTTGATCACTCTATTCTAGAAGAGAGTGGTGATCATACTACTCATGTTCTTCTCGTCTCCTCAGATTCTCATGAATCGAAGCGTGACCCTCCCATCCTAGTTGTTCAGGAGATTTCTTCTCCTATTCTAGTACAAAATGCGGGCAATCACATGATACCATCACCAAGTAGTTTTGTCGTCTCTTTCAATTGAGGTCCATTGACTGCTTTTCGCCTCCCATCTTATGTGCCTTTCTAGATCACAATACAAGACTATAATGTGGTAGTACATGGAACTATATTATATGAAGGTGCATATGTTAGCATCATGCCTTCTACTACTTGGAAAGCTTTGGGTTCCACACAGCTTGTGCCTGTCACCCAGAATCTATTGGCTTTCAACAAAGGAACCAATCAACCCTCGGGGGTCCTTTCGAAGTTCAATATTACTTTGGAAGGAAAGACAATCTATATAGATTTGATGGTAGTCCAAGGTCCCTTAGATTTTAATCTTCTCATTCGACGCGACTATGTTTATGACATGGTAGCTCTTGTTTCTTCTCTTTTCGATGTAGTTTTTTTCCCACACATAGGGAGAATAGTGACCATTGATCATTTGTCATTCATTGGTCACCAAGTGCCTCCTATGCAACCATCGTCCCCTATTGGTTCTTGTTTGCAAGTAGTACCTTCCCCGCCATAGGTTAATTATGTGGCTACCCATTTCATCTATACATCTTCTAATGATCACATAGATGGTATTGTACATTATGTATTGGGGGAATTGGAACCCAATCTATCTTTCGTACAAAATGACATGTATTCCTCCTAGAGCATGTTTCTTCCGACTAGTGAAGACCTCTTGGGAGCCATGTTGTCTTATTGTTCATGAATAGATTTCATGAGGATAGTTCTTGGTTTTGTTTCAACCTCGTTAAAAGATGAAGCACGGAGTCATGAGGATAGTTCCTAGTCTTTTGTCAACCTTGTTAAAAAATGAAACAAAGGGTATGGGCATAGTTCTTTATCTTGTGTCAAGCTCGTTAGAAAATGAAACAAGAGTCTCGAGGATAGTTCTTTTACTATGTTGACCTTGTTAAAAAATGAAGCACCTCCCATTTCCAAATCGAGTCTTTGATTAAGATCTCGTAAATTCTGAATCGAGTCCTTGATTAAGATCTCGTAAACTCCGAATCGAGTCTTTCCAAGATCTCGAAAGTGAACCTTCATTCCATCTACCTAGTGGACTGAAATGAAGCTTGTGGGGCATGTATTTCGGCTGAATCATTATGTCGGGGGCATGCAAACTTATAGCAAGAATAGTTTTTCATTTTAAGCTTCTGTAAACACGAAACCAAATTCAAGCAGAGTTCTCCATGGTTCAAGCTTGCGTAAACATGAACCCATGCTCGATATACATATCGTGATTGTTATTTTATCAGCTAAATGAGCCTTGGTTGTTTCATTCCATCATCATCATCTCTTTGGCCAATCATATGCTTTCAATTGGTTGTTTTTCCTTTCCTGAGGGACCATAGTGATGAGTGGTTTTATTAGCCAACCTCTTGACCATTGCATGTTTTGAGTAGTTTCATCATTGCCAGAACTAGTTGCTACCCTTTATACCACTTGTTCCTCCAGGACAAGTCATCCTTAATCTCTTTTCTTGGCTCGTAAAACTTATATGAAAATATTGCCGATTATTTTTCCCGTTTGACTCGCTTTCAAGCTCTTTTCTGACCCTTTAAAATAAAAAATATGGCTAAGCCCTTTTCGTTTCAAACTCATTAACTCATACGAAATGTCATGTGCCCAGTATAAGTTTACCCCTTTCAGGCTGGGAGGCACTATTTAAGAAAATGGTACTCCTTGACTGAAATGGTCAAGTGGTTCTCTCAAGTATCATTTCTACCTTTTTGGGCTAGAGAGACACAAATGCATGAAAAGGGACCATGTGGAGTTTTATTTTCTGTGTCTTTTTCAAACTCTCTAAACATGAAAAAGATACCGAGTTGCACCTTTTTCAGAATCATTAAAATATTAAATGACATTAGATTTGTCATCATGGTGAACATGAGCTTCTCCTTCCTAAGGCTCGTTAAACTTACTAGGTCGAATTCGTCTGAACGATGAACTTATAGTGCAAACATATTCTATCCCCTTCAAGCTTTTGATTAAAAAATAATTGGGTTATCTGCCACGGTGGGGGAAAATTTGGAAATCTATCAATTGTGTTGATAGCTCACTCTTGAACATGACACTTTTTTCTTCATGTCAAGTTGGGATATCATCCTTTGTATCGTCAACCTTCCCTGGTCGGGCTATTCATTTTTTCCTTCCATTCAATCTTTGCCACATCATCATGACCATAGATCCCATGGATCCAAAATCTGCCAAACTTCTAGTTGTTTCGCTGATATGTTCAAGAGTTTCCCTTCTACAGTTACACTTACCTATGATTCTCTGTATCATCCAAAATCATTTTGAATCCTTTCATCTTGTGTCATTGATGTGGGAAACATTATGGCCCTCCTTTGACATAGTCGCTTTTCATTGACTTCAATTCATTATCTGGGAAGTTGACCAAGAGACTCCCTTCAAGTGCCTTAGAGCTTGCATGCCGTAATTGCAAATTCTTCGCACTCGATGACAAGTTTGTATCATTAGCTTTCGATCGAATAATTTCATGGGTGTTCGACTTCAGTTCCTCTATTCACATTCTATGGATTGTGTTGATAGTACCTTGAGGACCATCGTCATTATTGGTGGTTTCAATCGCACTTGTCAACAATTTACATCATTGACTGGTAATCAAGTGACTTTCTAGCATGCTTGATGTCAACACATCTATTCACGTGTCAGAATCTATACTTTGATTGGGTCATGTTGGAGCGCAAGATCTTGGACTTAGATCACAAAAGTCTAGGATGCAATGTGATGTGACATGGTTATGTTGATATGCATGTATGTTTTAGATGGATGGTTGTGACCATACCGTGAGTTATCATATGTGATCCCTCTCATTATTGGATGGTTGCGACCATACCTTGGTTTCATCATGATCCTCTTTTATGGATGGCTGCACCCATACCTGGATCCAGTTACATGATCATTCTATGGCTCGTTGCGTCCATGCCACGATTCATGTGTCATTTGACAGAGTTCTTAGTTATGTATATGTATCTATACTTGCTTGCATGTTTTCCGACAGTAGGCTACGGATACCCACATCGATTCATAAAACATTTCATCCTTCACTCTAGTTCAGCCTTCACACTTTAGGGGGCATCAGTTACACAACATTTTGTCACTATCCCTGTACTCCCCGTTTCTTAATCCTGGAGGACCTCTATAGTGAACCCAAAATTCTTTCCCTTCATGAAGAAACCCCCATTGTGTCCCTCTTCATGATTAGATCAATTCCCTTTTGCACCATTTCCCCTGAAACTTTTGTTTTTCCCAGTTTACAAGATCAGCACTAATGACCTTTGTCTCCCTCCCTCCGATCTGCGAAGATTAGCATTATCCCTAACACTGACTAGAGAAAATTAGTTGTGTTCTAGTCGCATCGGTCATGTTATGGAATTTTTTTTAAATTAGGAGTCGGAGCTTCTAGCTCTAGAAGCTTCAAAACAGAAGTCTGGTAAATGGTTTGGCTGGATGGGGTTAAGGATGTTAGTTTGGGCTTGCTTCCCCTGTAATTATGGAACTACCTCAAGGGAGAATATCTTCTCTCACGAGAAGAGGATTCATCTCCCATCCATTCATCCTATATAAACCTCCCTTCTTCCCAAGCACAATCTAGAGTTAATGTTGGTGTGCTAGTGCTATTTTGGTTTGGAGTAAATAACAAACTATTCATAGTTGTAGCTATCTAGTTGTGTGAGGTAGAAGTGTGATTTGGTTTGGAGTGAAGCCTAAAGAGAAGAGCCTTAAGAATATTTTCGATTAAGGCCATCATAAAATGCTAGCAGAAGTGTGTGGGAACCTAGTCTTGTCAGAGGAGAACTGCAACGTCAAGACAATGGTTGTAATCTCTCTTTGATATTAATATATGGAACTATCAATTGATTTCCTACATTATTTTTCATCTTACATAATCATGGATTAATGTTTCTTGACTCGTTAAGTAGGTTGAAATACAATTCATCTATTATCACGTTTGTTGTATGCCATTGTCTACATGTTTCTGGTGCTTGAAGGAGGAAGTGGGAGATATCTGGAGCGAGCGAGCAAGGACATCATCAAACAGGATAAGTGTACCAAGAGGTAGGCCCTCTTGGTTGGTTCTAACTTAAGGAAATTTTCCATAGAATGTATCCATTGTGGCTAGACCCATTATCGAGCTAGAGGAATTTGTTTGTGTCTACACTTATAATTTTACTTCACCAAAGGCACTGGTTGGATCCCAGAGGACAACAATCCCATTTCTGTGCTAGGTTCTTTTTCTTCTTAGAAACACATGGTTGTCTTAGATAAACCATCTGTAGGAATAGCCTCAGACATCTATGAAAGGGCCTCAAAGGATGGTACAAATGGTCTGGAATAATCAAGAGAATACCTTAGCCTTTATATGAATTAGTCTTGGAATTTTATCCATAGAACAGGCCACAAAACAATGCAAATAATATATAGAGATCTATGCTTGGAAATTACAGTGAATAGATCCAACGGTATGACCCAAAAGGTGCCTTTGAAATGTTTGAATTACACAATGAATGTTTGCTAACTCTCAAAAACTGGAAAGGAAATGCCACAGGGAATTTTCGCTTGTATATCATAAAGGATGTGTCAAGTGGAGGGCTTAATAGACTTCAATGGAGATCCTGAAAGCTTATGCTACATGGCACTAGCTAGATACCATAGGGAAACAAAGGGAAACAATTCATGTCTACCGAAAAACATAAAAATTTTCAAATAAAAACTTGATTTTTGTTTATCTATAATGGACTTCGAGTTAAGGCCTGATATAACTTGCCTGTCACAACCACAAAGGCACTGCTACGTTTTTTATTCTACTCAAGTCGCAACAGATACCAGAATCTAACTCCATGGGAGGATGTGTCTGATTGAGAAACTAGATCCTCTCTATAGAGAAAAAAGGATTTTAATTCTTTTAATATGAAGCCAACATGATTTGTTCAAGCAATATAATCAGAAATGCATTCACAACTAAGATTTCCAGAAAACATTCATAGTAGAAAAATCCTCCAACTTGTCAAAGAAATGCATTCCATCTTCAACATCTATGGGCTCTAGAGGCCTATTCCCATTTCCAGTCTCTTCAACTAATGAGGAAGAGGAGGAACTGGGCCTAAAAAACCATTCAAAAATAAGCATAACCAAAAACATAGAAATTAGAATAGTAGTTTCCACAAAACCAAAGGATACTGTATTAATAGAGTTATAAAAATTTCTCCAATGATATTCTCTGCTCATATCCTTGGTCGTTGCTTGACTGGGGAAAGTGTTCCTTGAATTCTCATTCATTGTTGGCTTTGGCTTCTAAGGCCTATAATGACTCAGTCTGTCAAGGCCCTTTTAAAAAAAAAATCATTTGGGATTTGTACAGAAGGGAAAAAGAAAAAGTGGGTGTGCACAGTCAGAAGTCATCGAATGACTTGGGTTCAGAAAGGATGAGGGAAGCTGCTAAAAATCCATTGATAAATTTTTTTCAAGATTCTTTCCCTTTACATATCAGTTTTTCATCATTATCATTTTTGGACAATGTCTTGAGCTCCTTTTTGTCTCCAATTTCAACTACTAAATTTTCTTGATTCTATTGAATTACATTCTTTGTTTCTAGATATTTTGAAACCTCTGCAGTTCAAGATTTTGAAGTAATTTATTAAACACCCCTACACCTAAGGACCTTGCCTACATGTTAGCCCATCTATCCCTCTTTGTCTTATGATGGTCAACCATATTCTTTTCATTCTCCTTGCTACCATTTGTTTGCATATTCTTTTTCTTCAACCTGTTAGGAAACCAGCTCACAAAAAGATAGAAAAGATAGATCAACGCCTTAGAATTGATCCTCTTCGAGGGGGAAACCTCCTTTACATTACACAAATGAACAATTCTTGGATGATACAAATGACTAAACCTCGCTTCTATATATAGGAGTCTAAGGGATCACAATATAATCAAGCCGACATAACAGTAATAACATAAGGGTACAAAAATAACAATAGTGGGCTTCTATGGTGCATATTAATAACAATATGAGGACAATAGGGCCACAATAATAACAATAAAGGATACAATGACAATATTAATGGGGGAATCACTAGTATTATAGGGGCCTAACATGCCCCTGTCCTTCCGAAAAGTGTTGTCCTCAACACTTGAGTAGTTTTGGATGCTTCTGTTTAAAATTCTCATCCTCCCATGTGGAATATTCAGTGGATAAGTTCTTCCACTTGATGAGATATTCCAAAATTGATCAATTTTGTAGGTGTTGAGTTCTTGTTTTTGTGACTGCTTCCAGTTCCAATATGATTTTTCCTTCCTCGACAAGTTCTGGAAATATTATTTGAACTAGTATCTTGTAACCTATAACCTTCTTTAACATGAAACATGGAAAACTAGGTGCACTCAGGAAGCTACAGGAAGATCTGATTTGTATGCCATAGTACCAACTAATGAGCCATAGAAATGGGTAATTATATGGGCTCATTTTGCCTCTTATTTTGACCTAATCAACTATTCTCATTAGTTTATTGCATATTTTTTAATATATTTATGCTAATAGAGTGAATTGGTTAGTCATTTTGCCATGTAGTCTAATATGTGCTTTATGCAGATTTTTTGGCCAATTTTGGACAAAGTCAAGGGATTTATGAGCAAATGGCAGCCAAAACTCGAGGAAAACAGGGAAGAGAATTTGTATGGGGGTGTCTCCTTTATTTATGACCCCTTTCCTTGAATCCTCCATCGGTAACTTGAAGCATAAAGGTCCACATTGATGGTTCCAAGGGGCGGTCGAGTAAGTAAAGAAGGATTGTTGTTTATCTCCAGTTCTAGGAAGCTGAGCTCCTTGATCTTAGGAGGACTGTTGGAGGAATCCATTTCTATAAATAAGGAGGCTTAGAGCCTCAGTAGTTTAGCCATTCATTAGTAGAATTTTCGCACTTTTGTGCAACACTTGTTTAACTTATTTTCGAGTTCCTTTTTTAGAACGGTTCATGTAATGTGACTATTATTTTTGGTAATGAAGATGAAATAATTTTTAAGCCAACACTGATCTCCTTCAGAGGGTTGATGCTCTTCGGTTAGGGCCCAACCCAAGCTTCCCAACACCTCTTACTACATACTTATATGTTTTTGCTTCAGTTCATGAGTTAATTTCTGTTACATAGATTCATTTTACTTGGTTAGATTAGGTTGCTTTTGATGGTTTGCATAGATGTTTTGTGTTTCAGTTGCTCAAGTAGGTTACTGTTAAGATTCAAAAAGGCCAACAGTAGGCCCTGGTCTCCTTTTTCCCTTCCTGGGACTATGATTTGAGGTGAAGGGACTTCTATTGCCACCAAAAACACAATTTTTGCTCTTCTATGCAACTTCTAGTGTGATAACTTGATTTGGAAAGATTGATATATTGGTTCAGATTAAACTACTTAGATCATTTCCTATTATTTTACCATAGATCTCTCTGTGTGATTTTCTATTCGTAGGTTACTATTCAACATTTTCTGTTTCTAGGTCAGGAATTAGGTTAACGAGTGATATTTCAGTTTTCATAGTACAGCTAGTTTTTTCCCGCTCAGTTTTGATAAGTAAATGTGCAAATCTCTTGCAGGGCACCTTAGCTCACTGCGCATCCATAAAACAGCCACCACCAGCCTATTTCTCATATATTTCCCAAGCCATTCGCAACATTTCACCAATCTGCCCTAATTTCTGCGTTTTTCTCCATAAGCTTCTTTCTTTCCATTTGAATAAATGCAACCATCATGTTATTTCTTGATCTTCCTTGACAAGCTATAGACACCTCAACACCTTAATCTAGCCTTCTGTTACCCTTTTCTATCATTTTTCCACCTTCAAAACTCCAAAAATAGCTCTGTGCTTCCTCCTGTAGATCCTCATGTAGATCCCCTCGAGCTTCTTGTAGAATTTCCTATGAGTGATTTTTTTATGTTCGATAGCTATGAAAGTCTTCAGAAGGGTACTAGGGGCTTCTTAGGGCCTCTCCACACCTTCCTCCACCTCTGCAAAGTCCAACTCCATCTCTCTTTGCCACCAAACCTCTGCACAATCACAACTAGATAAATCACAGGCATAATAATTTCACATAAAAGCACTCAAAAGCACAAAAAGATGATTTCTTCTCATTTCTTTTTAGAAGTAGCTTGAATAAATGCAATTTACCTTTTCAGTAGTCAATGGAACTCCTTTCATCACTTTTCATCTCTTTTCCTGCAAAAGTAGGGTTAGTGGGTAAATTAAGGTTTGCTAGGGTTTGCGTTACATTTCAGTTTTCCTTCTCTTTCTGCAAGTAGAATGGTCCTTGTAGAGTTAGCTTTCTTTTATCACAATTAAAAGATTCTTTTGAGAATCCATAGAAGTTGGCTTAAGCTCCTAGTGACCTTGCGCCAGCTGACCAAGTGATAGCCTACAATAAGAGCAAGTACTTGTGCATACAACATTGTCGCTTCCAAGTTTGTTACGAACTACCGGGTTGATAAAAGTAAAGTAGGGAGCCTTAGGAGTTGCAGCATTATTGTTGCAATACTGGTGCTCACCATATTTTTGGCGCCATTGCCAGGGAAGCATCAGAGTATTTTGTAATTACTTCTTTTCTTCTATTTTCTGCTGCAACATTTGCTAAGTAGTTTATTTTAGCAAAAGCAGAGTAGTTGTTTCATTTCAATTTTGCAATTTCAGTTTTGCATAAGTAGATTAGTCATTTCCTTCTTTCATTTCAATTCTGCAATTTCCATTTCAACAACATAGATTAGTCATTTCTTGCTTTCATTTCAATTCTGTAATTTCTATTTCAGCAAAAGTAGATTAGTAATTTCCTGCTTTCATTTCAATTCTGCAATTTCCATTTCAAAAAAAGTAGATTAGTCATTTCCTACTTTCATTTCAATTCTTCAATTTCCATTCTAGCAAAGTAGATTAGTCATTTCCTTGCTTTCATTTCAATTCTGCAATTTCATTTCAACAAGTTCATTTCAAATTAGTTGCAATTTGTTGTTCAATCAATTTCAGTTTTGCAGGTACAAGAAGAAAAAAACAAAAATCACCCAAAAAGATATTTCTTTTCATGCCTCGTAGGAATATAGTTAATTCAGGAAAATTCCTATCCAACACCCCCACCACATCACTAAGTCACCCTTCTCTCTTCTTCGGTGGTAGTGATCCAGAAGAACCTATATGCGAACCACCAGAGATATATGAAGATCCTATAGTAGAAGAAGAGCAAGAAACCATTCCTCTTGAGACCATGGCTGAAAAAAGAAACGTTAGAGGAAATGGGGAAAGAGTAGAGGGTACCTTTCCCATTCAAGAGATGAATGGGGAAACTAAAATGAAAAACATAAGTCCTTCAGCCTTAACTCACTTCCATGGGTTGACTACCGAAGAACTTGATACCTTCTTCTTTGAATTTTCTGTTATTTGTCGAACCTATTACTACGCAGAAGATGAGTAGAAGTTGAATCTGTTTCCTTCTACCCTGAAGGATGTAGCATTGCACATCCATGGGGTTACCTGGAAACAACATCACAACTTGGGCTCAGATGCAGCAAGCCTTTAACAACAAATACTCGGACTACTATAGGTCAAAAGACACTAAGGAAAAAATCTTCCGAATGACCATGGTGTTATAGACATATTTGGGCATTGCAACCCCAAACACATATGTCCATAAACCAAGGGCTTCTAAGTCCCTAAAAGTGTTGTTTCATACCCTAAAGGAACAAGGTCAGGGAATTACATCATCTCCCAAAAGTTCTCCATGAAAAACTACTCAGAACTGGTCAAAACTGGATCATGTCACTTGCTCCATGGTTAGGGTGTGATGCATCGCACCTACTACACACGTGAGGTGTGATGCATACTGAAAAGTCCTTTTATAGGGTACGATGAATGAGAATAGACAAATGGCAGAGACATTTTGCTAAGTGGATGATCAGAGAATCTTCTAGAAACTTCTCATATGACACTTGCCTCTCAGAATTCGCCCAAGGATGAGTAAGAGATCAATGAAATCTCAAAGTGGAGCCAAGAACTATCAGTGGAATGACACTAATCAAAAACCCAGAGCTGACTCACACCTCTGCAAATATCTATATATGGATCCCTCATTCCAGAGATCCAGAGGTTGCAGGCTGGAATCTTGTCTCTTGTAAGGAAGTGTTGTTGGAGTCTTGGTGGAATATCACAGTGTTGGGTGATCTAAGCTTTTCATGAGGTGAAGAAGGGCTTTCATGCTGGGAGGATGATGCTGGGTCAGATCAATGGGTTGTAATCCTCTCTTCTAATCTTTACATCAATAAAGCTATTCAAGTTTTTCTCCACATTCTTGTATGTCTGATAATATATGCATTTATGTGGTCAATATATATTTGGTCCTATATTGTTTATGTTTTTATATCTCGGCACTTTGAAGGTATTATGCTACTTTAAATTTACAGGTACTCTTTTAAGCAGAGTGGTCAAGGAAAGAGTGGCAAAGATCTGTCAAAGAGGAGAAGGAACAAGCAAGGAACCGAGCAAAAGATTGAGGTTGGTATTCTTTGCTCCCCTCCTATCTACTTCTCAAAGGAAAACGAAAGTAACTTTAATCTGTTTGTTTCTAAGATAGCTACCCGTCTTAGTGGGACAAGTAGCTCTGCATAGACACTAGATTTCCCGATAACAAAATGGCGACTCTGCTGGGGCGCGAATAGCTTGTTTGCTTGTTTATATTTGTTTGCTTTATAAACTTACAGACGAAGCCTGAAGTCAAGCCATCTAGCCTTCAAACTGCATTTGATATGCAAGTGCAGAGTAGATCAATGCGGCTTCAGTCTATCTTCGAGTTTTATTTATAAACTAAAAAATTGATTTGTAAACATCCTAATTGCCCTGGTGGTGACTCAAGTAGCCTCATTAGATCAGCCCCTATGATTTGCATTTACTGACTATCATTAGCTCGACTTAAATCCCTAAACTAAGCTGCAAAATGTGACCAAGAACCAAGTTGAAGTATTGTCCCCGGACCATCACAGCTTCTCCTCTTGGGAATCTAGATGCATCACACCTCCCATGTGCAATGGTTGAGATGCATCACTCTTTCCCTATGTTACAGGTGCGATGATCAGATAAGACCTCTTCTGCTTCCATATTTTGGTTTTTTGTTCACTCTCTTCAGCTTTATTCAGGAGTTTTTCTATTTTTGATCAGTATACTACTGTGAAAACTCCCTTCCTTTGCATGATTCAGCCTCCATAGTACAAAGAACTGTAAATGCTTATATGTATTGTTCGCGATTTACGGTTCTCCTTTACAAAGAAGTAGCATAATCAAACTGTCGTCTTTTGATTTGGAAGTGTCGTTTTTAGTCAAAGAAAAGAATCATACTATTCTTGATGGTCGATTACACTGTTACTGTTGTATTTGATTTGGATTAATAGTTTTTCAAGTGTCGAAAGTAGTTTTCAATTCAAAATCACAAAGTGTCGTCATTATCCTCCTTTCGTCTTTTGAAGAGAAAATCATTAGTACTATCGCTTGAAACGATTCAGATTTGTACTTAGCATTCTTTTTTTCATTTACACTTTAAGAAAGTGAAAACAAATACATGCATGTGCATTTGCATTTATACTGCTTGTTGATTTTGATTTAGGACAGTGCATCTAGTGTGTGCTCTCTGCTCTATGTTGAAAGAATCTCATTTCTCTTTCCTTAGTAGCTAGAATTTTCATTGCGCAAACAGAAGATTAAATGATTGTTTGTCATCTTAGATTGCATTTTAGGAATTGTATATCTACATTACACAGTGAACCTGAAAGGCAAACTTCTCAAGAAGATCAACTGTAAAATAAATTCAATCAACATAAAAACACTTTGGAACCTAACGCACAACATTTAGAAGTCTAGTCTAGAGACGTATTCCAGCGTTGTAAAGCATGGTAACTATCGCTTTCATTGTAGGTTGGGTGATTCCTCCTCTTTGAGACGACAAGTGCCAGTACGGACTTGTGCTCCCACATACTGTCGAGTATATATTGGGAGACCACAATAGGATATATCATTTATCCTTAGGAAGTCTTGTCTGCTGCCCTATTGATTGCAATGCACTAAACACAGCATTCGGGAAGATTGACTGTCGTACCGTAAAACGTGTTCTGGAGTTTTGCGATTGGTTTGGTAATCCCTCTATCTAGATTTCTAGAGTAGTCTCTTTTGTTCCTTTTCAGACTCCTTAAACGAAAAGGTCGATCTGAGCACTTGTCACTTCAGTCTCATTAAAAATCGAAGGTGACTAGAGTCATCTTTAGCTTTTTCTCGACTCTTAAAAATTGAAAAAAGCAAGTTGTGTCAAAGCGTCTAAAAATTCATTGAATTCGGAATCAATTTTTTTCCCTTTATTTTGAGTTGATCGATTAATCTGTGATCATGGAAGAAAGTCAATCCAAACCTTGTCGTTCACAGAGATTAACAAGTCAACCATCTTTGACTCCAAAAATGAAACTATTCCAAACAAAGCAAACTCGTTTAACTGGATCGAAGTCCCCTAGTTTGCTTGGAACTTGTGTTCCAACATCCTCAGGGACTCCAGTTTCTCCAACCATCTCTGGTACCTCTGTCTTTACAGAAGAAGTTTCATAGCCACAAGAGGATATTAGAATTGATCCTAGTGTAATGGTAAACGCTTCTATTCTTGAAGCAACTCCATCTACAGCTGATTCGGAAGGTGTTACCCCTCCAACAACTGTCACTGCAGAATCTATACCTTCTTTGGCACCAGAAATATTTTACGGACCTGTCGGTCTTCCTCTCCCACCTGGATTGATTGCTATAGAAGAGATTATGGAGGATCCTCCATCCAGTACTCCATTCCATTTTGGAGCCGGGATCACCCTATATCCTTCTTCATCAGAAGTTAGTCTCCCTTCATTGCAAGTTCCTATAGAATCGCTAGGAAATCTTTTGGATAGACTAGATATGTCTGAACAACCATCGACATCTAGGACTATGTCATCTAATGCAGCAGCAGCAGAACCTCTTGTTGCTACTCCAACAATGTTTGTTGGTGTACCATATATCCCAACTAGCTCTCAACCGCTAGATGGAGTCCATCTAGGGATAGTTTGAACAGTATGGTCTATTCCCGTTTGTTCATTCGGAATAATATCCGGAATCTCTTATGTTGAGTCTCAGCAAATTGATCCTTCACAACAGTATCAATTGGGGCAGTCCAGTCCCCAAAGGCAAATCATCCCTTTGAGCACTGGATTGTCACCATATGGGGGGCAGTATGCCCTTTCATTGTTTCCTCTAGGAGAACAACCATACGGGAGTTCGCAACAGAATTCGAGTCATGCTGGAATTACATCCAGCGATTGGGTGCCAATACTGCCTCAGCAACCAAGAGTTGTATACTCGATGCAACAAAGTCTACATGTGTCTAATATCCCGACTACACCGGCTATTGTGATGGTGTCGCAAGTACAAGCGTTGTCTGTTGTATGTCAACTTCAGGTTTCTCAGGTCGTAATACAACAACCTCTTGTTGCAATGATGCAACCATTGTCACCAATTAGTGGCTCCTTAAATGGATTGACCTAGGCTTAAACAGGTACTATTACCCCTCATCTTGGTCAAACAACTAGTATTGGGCAACAACAAATGGCATCACAACCATGGCTGGTACAATATCAACAATGACAATTCCAACAAGCTTACCAAGGATTTGAGCAACAAGTCTTTACGAGTAATGGGCAGTCATATATTCAAAATGGTGAACATCAATCATATCATAATGGTTATGCCCATCAACCTTACCAAAGTTATCAGCATCAAATGCATTATGCCGGTATGCAAAGACCCACTGATAAGGCAATCCCATCTTATCTTGGGTATGCTTCGCCGAACCTGAATCAATAGTTGCTCTTCGTGGTGACTTTAGAGTTACCAGGTCTAAATCGGCTAACAAATGATCCAATTGCTTATGCCCCTTGGTGGCTGGCGATTCCTCATAAACTTCCGTCACATATTCCTAAATTTAATGGAAATTCGGGTGAAGAATCGTTGAATCATGTGATGATATTTCATCTTTGGTGTTCATCCAACACTCTAAATGATGATTCAATTAGGCTTCACCTGTTTCAGTGAACGTTAACTAGTCCGGCAGCAAAATGGTACATTGAACTGCCTAGAGCTTTGTTCGATAACTTTAGCACCCTTGCCATAAGCTTTTTAACCCATTTTCAGTTACCAATAAGGTACGAAACAGGAATAGACCTTCTTACCAATTTCAAACAAATGATGGCCACTCACATATATGATCATATTCATGAGTGGCGACGTTGTCGTAGAATGGTAAAAACATATGTTCCTGATCAGCTACTAGCTGAATGGTTTATTAAGTCATTGTTACCTTCTATTACAGAATATGTGGCAAAGGGAGGGGTCATCACTGAAGAGCAAGTTATTGCTTGTGTGCAATATCTAGACTTGATCTATACTCAGTCTGGCACACTCTATGACAAAATCCTTGATGCTCCTAGACCATAGTTTTTCGTTCCTCCTCCTCCTAAATCCAACAAAGACTCTCATGTTGGCGATGGTGTGATAGGTACGACTAGCACGAAACTGTAAAGGCCACATCAAAGAAGGCCCATACAGCTTCTAGTCAAAATGCAAATGAGGAACTTCTCACCTCATAGGTTAATGCCGTGTCAACCGACAAAGGCAAAGAACCAAAGCAACCAGGGGACAAGAAGAAAGGGAAAAGGAAGAAACGGGATAAGTCATCTCCTAAAAAACTTTCTGCAAACCCTTCTGGGCAAAGGAAAACCCCTGTGGGGTGTCAGATATGCGATGAGGATCATCGGACGAGAGATTGTCCACATAAAGCTGAAGTTAAGAAACTCTTTAAGAGTTCAAAAACCTCAGCGGTATTAGCTGATCGGTTTCCAAACCTGGGAACCAATCTGGTTGCTAGCGACAATGCTTCCCCATCCCAAGTGCTTATGTTCTCCATTTCAAAACAACAAAAATATGCTTTGATATCGACTAGGAATAAAGATTACGGGAATCCACAACTATCGAACAACAAGGCTACAGATCAACCTAGTAGTTCGAAAACAACTTCAACTGAAGTTGTGCCACCCATCATTCCTGAGCTAACGATAAAGCCACCAAAGGGATTAGTACACAAATCGACATTTAATCCTCATGCCAGAGCAGCACATAATTATAATATAGTAGAGGACCTGGCACAATCACCGTCGGCTATGTCGACACTTGAGGTATTGCAAAATTTCCCCTCCCGGAAGCAGGCTCTATTATCAGCAATAGGTGGGATTGACCCAGCGGATTCCAAACTTGTGGCCTTTAATCATAAAGGATATGAACCTCAGTTACCAGCCCAACTCATTTTCCTCATCCAAGTGAAAGCCCTCAACAAAACTGTTCATCGAACAATTATTGCTGAGGGGGCATCTACATGTATTATGTCAATGATTTGCTGGAAAACTTTAGGTTCACCAACCTTCTCGCGATCATCAATGACGTTAAAAGCATTTGATGGACAAACATACACTCCATATGGGATTTTAAGTAACTTGCAAATTGAACTGGGGGGCAAAACAGTAGAAATTGATGTTGAAGTTATCAATGGAAACCTCGATTACAACATCCTACTAGGAAGGCCTTGGATTTATGCTATGGATACTGTTGTGTCGACATACTTCAGAAAGATTGCATTTCCTTTTCAAGGAGGTATTACAATCGTCAACCAACAAACCTTTGTCCCCAACAGTTCACAAGTTACGAGAAGCATTCCGATGATCCACGAAAGCTCTAAGTCACTTCAAAATATCAGAGTAGGCCTACTAAAAGACCCTACATTGATGGGTACTTTTGCCCTATCGCCTCCAAACAATCTAGCGGAAGTGGCCACAGTGGGAACCTGCAATATGATATCTTCTAGATTCAGAAGATTCCTGAACATTTTGACAGCATGGATCATCGCCATTTTAGAAATATTGTAGCAATCAATGTTTTCGGCATGGGAGGCAAACCAAAATCAACATTCATCGAGTGTTTAGATAGATAGGTCTAAGGAATATGGTATCTATTCAGATCCCTGGTCACATATACATTCTACAGACGAAAAGAATCATTCAGTCAATGATGATAGGAGAGGCACCATGGGAGATTACCACCATCGTTCCCATCTTTCGGATTACCACGAAGATTATTCCAGCAACCTTAATCATCCTTCAGTTTTTTATTTTCTATCAAATACTGTAAATACAGTGGATTATGAGGATAGTTCTTTTACTGTGTCAACCTCATTAAAAAATGAAACAACTACGTTTCCAAATCCAAGTCGAGTCTTTCAAATATCTCGAAGGTAAACCTTCATTCCAACCACCGTGTTGAATGCAATGAAGCTTGGCGGGCATGCACCTCGATTTGCGTTATTATGTTGGGGCCATGCGAACTTATAATGAGCATAGTTTTTCATTTCAAGATTACGTAAATATGAAACTGAATCTGAGCATATGTTATCGCATGGTTCAAACTCATTAAAAAATAAACCAGGCCATGAGTAGTGTTACCGCAAGGTTCAAGCTTGTTAAAAAAATAAACCCGCCACGAGCAGTTTTACGCAAAGTTCAAGCTTGTTAAAAATTAAACCTAAGCAATGAGCATATGTTCCGCCAGAGTTCAAGATCATTAAAAAATGAACCCACCTTTGGTAAATAACCATTGCAAACACATTATCATCAGCATTTGAGCCTTGGTTGTGTTCTTACCATAACCTCCACTCTATTTTTAGCCGATCATACGCCTCCATTTGATTGTTGACCCCTTTTGAGGAATAGCTACGAGGAGTGATTCTGTTAGCCATCTTCTTTACACTGTCGTGATTGAAAAGTTCCAAACCTTACCTGGAACCAGCTGCTACCCGAAAATATCACTCGTTCCTCGAAAAGTGAGTCTCCTTTAAGCTCTTTTCATCTGACTCGTAAAATATGAAAAGATTGCTAAGCAATTGGCCTCTCCAGCTCGTTAAAGCTATTGGAAGTGCTATCCCTCCTCTATATTTTAATCTTTTTGGACCTGACGGATTATTACACAAAATGATCGAGAACTTGTCTTGTTCGGCTCATTAAAAATATCAAAAATTCATCCCTTTCATATTATTTTATAATTTTTCGTACTTAAGGGATTATATGACGAAAAAGGATTACTGGAGTTTCCTTTCCGTTCCTTTTCAAACTCTCTAAAATTGAAAAAGGATCGAGTTATCTTTGTCATTAAACTCGTTAAAACCAATAGCGACAAACTTGTCCATGCAGACAAGAACGAGTTTTAGTATCTCTAGGCTCGTTAAAACATAGCGACGGGTTTCCCCGAAGGGAAAATTATAGAACAAGCATATGTTATCCTCCTCAAGCTTGATAAAAATAAAGAGGTACTGGTTAGCAATGACTTGGGAAAATTGGGAAGAAAACTTGAAGAAACTTTATTGGTAGCAAGTCGCTCTTGAACATGACACGTTCACTCCATCACCATGATTGAGTCGGGTTGTGTTATTCATTTCAATAGTCATATTACCATTGGTCCATCGTACCATCCATATTTGGCGTTAATGCTACCAATCCATTTCAATGTCACTGATATGTTCAAGTGAAGTCGATCAGAGAATTCACCAACCCAGCTTGTGTCTCACTCGCTGCAATACCTTCACGCTTCATTCTTTCATGACCACCACCCTAAACCCTGTATCATCAGATCATTTTCACCTCCACAAAATCATTTGTTCCTTTCCGTGTCATAGATGTGGGATTCAACAAGGCCCTCCTACGATGGCTCACTTCTTGTCGACGACAACTCATTATCCAAGAAGTCGACCTAGGAATAACCCTTTCAGTACTTTGAAGCTTGCATGCCTTAATGGCAAGTTTCTCACTTCTAGCGACAGGTTTACATCAATGGCCTTCGACTGAAACATTTAGCGTGGTGTTTGATGCCAAGTCCCATTCTCACACCACGTGAATTGTATTGTCATATCGTGAGGGTCATCATCATTATCGGTGATTCCTCTCGCGCCTATTAACATCTTAGACCATTGGTTGGTAATCAGGAGATGTCTTTCCATGTTCAACTCCAGAACATCTTTTCACGTGGATCGACTTGTACTTCGGGCGAAGATTGAACGAGTTTGAAGACCTCGGAACTAGTTTCATTCATCCGGGCTGCGATATATTTAGGAAAATAAAGACATCAAATGTACATCATTGCTACACAGATAATCATCCAAATCAAAGGATGATGGCTCTATCAGAATCATTAGTCTGTCACACACATGGTTGTCTGTCCTATGTACATGAAAATGAATTTATAAAGCTAAGCATGGGAATGCCCACCTCAGCTAGATCATGAAAATATTATGAAGATAATGTATTGTATTTTATCTTATTACAGGTCGCCTTCTAGTTCGAAAAACCTCAGATCCTCATAATACAGCATTTCACCTTACATCAAAAGATTTATGACCTCATGCTTTAGGGGGAAACTGTTATAGACATATTTAGGAACTGCAACCCCAAACACATATGTCCATAAACCAAGGGCTTCTAAATCCCTAAAATTTTTGTTTCATACCCTAAAGGAAAAAGGTCAGCTGATTACATCATCTCCCAGAAGTTCTCCATGAAAAACTACATAGAACTAGTCAAAACTGGATCATCTCACTTGCTCCATAGTCAAGGTGCGATGCATCGAACCTACTACACACGGGAGATGCGATGCATACTAAAAATTCCTTCTATAGGGTGTGATGAATGAGAATAGACAAATGGCAGAGACAGTTTTCTAAGTGGATGATCAAGGAATCTTCTAGAAACGTCTCATATGGCACTTGCCTCTCAGAATTCACCCAGCGATGAGTAAGAGATCAATGAAATCTCCAAGTGGAACCAAGAACTATCAGTGGAATGACACTAATAAAAAAACCGGAGCTGACTCACACCTCTGCAAATATCTATATATGGATCCCTCAACCTAGAGATCCAGAGGTTGGAGGCTGGAATCTTGTATCTTGTAAGGAAGTGTTATTGGTTTCCTAGTGGAATATCACAGTGTTGGGTGATCTAAGCTTTTCATGAGGTGAAGAAGGGCTTTCATGTTGGGAGGATGACGTTGGGTCAGATCAATGGGTTGTAATCCTCTCTTCTAATTTTTACATCAATAAAGCTATTCAAGTTTTCCTCCACATTCTTGTATGTCTAATAATATATGCATTTGTGTGGTCAATATATATCTAGTCCTATATTGTTTATGATCATAGATCTCAACACTTTGAAGGTATTATGCTGCTTTTACTTTACAGGTACTCTTTGAAGCGAAGTGGTCAAGGAAAGAGCAGCAAAGATCTGTCAGAGAGGAGAAGGAACAAGCAAGGAACCGAGCGAAAGATTGAGGTTGGTATTCTTTGCTCCCCTCCTATCTACTTCTCGTAAAGGAAAACAAAAGTAACTTTAATCTTTTTGTTTCTAAGATAGCTACCTGTCTTAGTGGGACTAGCAGCTCTGCATAGACACTGGATTTCCTGATAACACATGGGAAGCGATCAATCCTTAGAAGACTATGAAGAAAGGTTTCAACTCAGTTATAAAAGGGCTAGGTGCACACTTGACCCCAAATCTCTGAAGTTGATCCTACTCAGAGGGGTCTCAGAAGATCTTCTAGATACCCTCCATTTGCTGGCTGGGGGGAACATCTACCAACTACCTTATGATGACATTAAGAGAAACCATTCTAGGGTAGCCAGAAAGAGAGGTAGGGGGAGTCAACCCTTAGCTAGTAAATCCTCATCTAGTTCATCCCTTAGAGGCAAATTTGAAAATCTGCTGGAAGATTTCAAGAGCGAGATGAGGCAAACCCTTGCCATGAAAATGGATACCTTGCATATCCAAAGAAACCAAGAGGAAGCAGAGAGGGCTTTGGCCATATTTTGTCTGAGGTGCACTAGAAGGCATCCGAGGAATGAATGTCTATTGAACTCTATAGAAGTGTGTTCAGTTTGTGACCTTACTAGTAGGGGATGTACGGGACATCCCAGAAATATTACAACCCCAATCAAGCCACTTTCATGCCTTCTTGGGCCCCCCTGCTCATCCTTCCTATTCCACACCCCCTCCTTGGTCACATCCATCTCAATACCATGCTCAACCAGCTGCTCATTCATTTCACTCTTATGCTCAGCCACAGCGTCAGTGGAATGAACCTCATCAAGGGTGGAGGCCCTAGTACAACTCTACTCCTGCTCTTTTGCCTCCACCACCTATTCAACCATAACCATTACCTCCTGCTCCACTAAGGCGACCCCAAATACCTACTTAACTGAACCCGAACCCAAATAACAGATAGGCCCAGTAGGTATATAGTGGGGAAACAACATGCCCAACCTATGTTGTGGAGATTTAGGAGATTAACCTATGATTTGGGAAGCTCCTCCCGATAACCAACCTCCCCCTAAGGAGGATGTGGAAGAAAAAGAGGAAAGTGAACCAAAAGCCATTCCAGTCTTTCCTGAAAGATTATTTGGAACAACACAGCCTACCCCAGAAGAGACTGAACTTCTGGGAGAATTGAAACAATTATGTGTAAAGATACCACTTCACCAAGCCATAAGGATGTGTCTATATACAACAAGATAATGAAGGAGAAGTGCTTCAGGCACCCAGGTAGGTGTAGGAGAGATGCTCCAACTATCAATGTCATAGGACAACTATCCGACCTGATGTTGGGGCAGGTAATCTATCCGAAACATCTAGACCCTGGAATTCATGTAGTCAATGTCCACATCAATGGCACCATAATACCCCATACCTTGATTGATATAGGGGCTACCATTAATGTGATCACCAAGGACACTATGCTCAAGCTCAACCTTCAGGGCTCCCTGAGAAAGGCCACAACAATACTACAGTTAGCAGACTGCTCCACTGTGACCCTTGAGGGGATTATGGAAGATGTAATCATCTCCATCGATTCCTGGGAGTACCCTACTGATTTCCTGGTTCTCAAACCGAAGGCAAAGCTCACCGGGTATCCTCTCATCCTGGGAAGACCCTGGCTGGCTACTACAGATGCCTACATCATTTGTTGAGCTGGGAACATGACAATCAAGAATGGGCATATTTCCAAGCATCTAGTCCTATATTCTCCTACCCTACCTTTGTTAGAACATGATTTACTTCTCTGGTTGGAGGAGGAAAATGAGGATGAAGTCTATTTCGCACCACTGTGTGTAGTAGAAACTACCATGGGGGGGTGGGGCACAAACTGATGATGATCTTATTGAAAACTTGATTCAGAATCCACCCCCCAGTGTGTTTCCATTAGAAGAGATGGTGGAAGAAACCCAAGCCAATCCTTTAATTGATCCCAGTGTGGTTGATTCGACCTCTCTCTCAGTTAAGAATGTGGAATTCGACCTAGAAAGAACCTTGAAGATCAACTCATCCCTATCCAGCTCTCAAGAGAAAGAACTATGTAGCTTATTGAGAAACCACTTGGATGCTTTTGCTTGGAGCTATAAGGAGATGAAGGGAGTGCACCCTTCAGTCTTTACTCATCACATTTACATTAAGGAATATTGCAAACCAGTTAGGTAGCCTCAGAGGAGGATGAATCCAACTCTTAAGGACATTGTTAAAAAAGAACTGCAAAAGTTACTGAATGCAGGATTCATCTACCCTATCTCTGACAGCGAATGGGTCTCTCCTTTGGTGCTAGTGCCAAAGAAAAATGGGAAGTGGAGAATCTGTGTCAATTATTGGGAACTAAACAAGGCCACCAAGAAGGACCATTTTCCTTTGTCTTTCATAGATCAAGTGTTAGATGACCTAGTAGGGAATAAGTTCTTCTCCTTCTTAGATGGGTTTAGCGAGTACAACCAGATCCAAATCAGCTCGAAAGACCAAGATAAGACCACTTTCACTTGCCCTTGGGGTACCTTTACATATTGGGTCCTTCCTTTTGGATTGTGTAATGCTCCCACCACTTTCTAGAGAGCAGTATTGAGTATATTTGCTAAAATGGTTCATGATGCAGTGGAAATCTATATGGATGACTTTACCCCTTATGGTTCTAACTTCCAGGAAGCTTTGTATAACCTGGGGAAAGTTTTGGAAAAGTGTATTAAAATGAACCTGTCCCTCAGTCTTGAAAAATGTGAATTCCTAATGGCTAAATGGATCGTGCTAGGTCATGCAATCTCAGCAAGGATTATAGGTGGACCCCAACAAAATTGCCATTATCCAAAGGGTCCCACCTCCTCAAAAGGTAAGAGATGTTCGAAGTTTCCTAGGTTTAGCAGGGTATTATAGAAGATTCATTAAGGATTTTAGTAAGCTAGCCTCTCCATTGTTTGGTCTTTTGGGAAAAGATGTTGAGTTCATATGGATTGACAACTATCAACATGATCTAGATACCTTGAAAAGTAAACTGGTGACTGCGCCAATTTTGAGAGGTCCAAACTGGGCCTTACCTTTCCACATTCATATAGATGCCTTGAACAAACTGATAAGAGCATCCTTAGGGAAAATTGATGAGAAGTTTCCTGATGCCATATATTTTGTAAGTAAAAACTTGTCATCGAAGGTAGAATTAAACTACACTGTAACTGAAAAGGAGCTCCTAGCTGTAGTCCATTCCCTAAATAATTTTAGGCACTAAATCATTGTCTATCAAACATTTGTAAACATTGATCATGCTGCAATTAGGTATTTAATGAAAAAACTAGATGTAAATGCTCATATTATTAGATGGTTTCTTTTATTGCAGCAATTCGATTTAACCATTGTTGATAAGCCGGGTAAGGAAAATATTGTTGCTAATTTTTTGTCTAGAATAGATCTACGTGTAGGTGAAGAAGGAATGGTGGATGATCAAATGCTAGATGAACACCTATTTTCTATCTCAGTACACTCTCCATGGTTTTTTGATATAGCAAATTACTTGGTTTCAACACATTCTCGCCACACCTGTCCTAAAAAGAGAAGAGCAAGTTTATGAGAAAAAGTGCCCCTTTCACCTGGATTGGGGTTAATCTCTTCAAACTTGGCCCAGATCAGGTTTTGAGGTGATGTGTCAGGGAGGAGGAAGTTTTTGACATTCTCCTAACCTGTCATGATGGGCGTTGTGGGGGCCATTTTGTAGCAAAGAGGAATACCTTCAAAATCTTGCAAGTGGGTTATTATTGGCCCACTCTTCATCAAGATGTGAGGAGATATATCAGCCAATGTGAACAATGTCAAAGGATGGGGAATCCTACTCCAAGGGATGAGATGCCCCTGCAACCTCAAGTGACTTTCAAGCCATTTGAGAAGTGGGGCATGGACTTTGTGGGTCCGGTCAATCCTCCTTCCAAGTAGAAATCTTACATCATTGTGTGCACTGATTATCTGACAAAATGGGCAGAAACAAAGGCGATCAAGGCAGCAACAGAAGAATAGTAACTGAGTTTTTGAGAGAGAATATCTTCCACAATATTGGATATCCAAGAGAATTAGTCATAGATCAAAGGAGTCAGTTTACCTCCAATCTGATTGAAGACCTACTCACACATCACAAAATTAAGCACAGAACTTCCACCCCTTATCATCCGCAAGAAAATGGACATGAAGAAGTCACTAATAGAGCTTTGGAAGGGATTTTGACCAAGGTAGTGAGCAGGAGTAGGAAAGATTGGGCGGATCGATTAGTTGAGGCCACCTGGGCCTATAACACCACTTGGAAGAATACCACAGGGTTCACACCCTATGAGCTGGTCTATGGGAAGAAGACTTTGTTTTCAATAGAATTTGAATATAACACTAATGATGGTAGCTACACAGGACCTAGATCTCAGCCATGCACAAAAGGAAAGGTTACTTCAGCTAAATGGATTGAATGAATAGAGATTGTAGGCCCTTCTTGACTCAGAGGTAGTTCAGCTTGAAAGGAAAATATGGCATGATAGACACCTCACAAAGAAACAATTCCAGGAAGGAGATTGGGGGCTGTTGTATGATTCAAGGTATAAAGACTTCAAGGGAAAAATGAGGACAAGCTGGTTGTGACCGTACATAGTAGAAAGGTGCAATGAAAATGGTACAGTCTTGATCAAGACCATCGATGAAGAAGCCGTCCCCATGCTTGTGAATGGGCATAGAATGAAGATCTATAGGAAGCCCCTGTCCAAGCAAGAATTCATTGAGAATCTGAGTAAAACATTGTTGGTAGTGGAGAAAGTCTCTGCCTCCACTCCACCCACACCCCAAAAATAAAAAAATAAAAGATCCCTCGATGAAAACCTCCACTTGGAGGCACCTAGGGCAGGTAGTGAGGATGAAAACCTCCTGGAGGCACCCCAACTGTCTCAAAAAAAAAAAAAACAGGAACACAAAATTAACTTTTTTGAATGCATTGCAAATTGCAAGAGGGCCACAGAAGAAAAAGGGACATGGCCAAGCTAAATACACCTCTAATAGATCATTTCTCCATTGCCATTGTCTTTTCCCAGCCGTTGATCTCACTTGTTTTGGAACTTATGCATCCTACAGGAGGCTCTGTGCATTCTACAGGACGCTCCTGTAGAAATCACAGAGAGCTCGAAATCAAGTCCAAAAAAGGATGCATACCAGATGCTTTTCCTTTTCCTTCAGAACCTTCCTCAGCTATCTCTCCAGTCCCTGCTCAAGCCTCAGCCAGAAGTTTTAGAGGGAGAAGCAGTTATAGGAAATCCTGTAGGATTTTTGTAATAGCTGATCCCCTTAAAAATCGAGCTCCAGAGGCAGGGTCAATGTAGCCACAGCTGTATAAAACGCACAGGGAGCCGAGCCAAATTAAAGATCATTAGTACAAGGTAGCCAAGCCACCAGTTCAGAAGCCATGGGTGCTAGTAGCAGCAAATCCATGAACAGAACGCCAAAGTCTGAGCATGCAACAACATGGTAGCGACTAACATGGAAGTGACTAAACCCGTTCCTCTGTTGCGTGAGTATACTTTAGAAATTGCATGGAAAAATGAGATGGATGGGATTAGACAAGATCAATGGCCAACTAACTGGACACCCTCATCCAGTTCGAACAACACCCTTGTCTAGTAAAAATAACGCCTCATCCAGTTCAAACAACGCTCAGTGGGTGCCATCGGCATGTGTGTGCAATCAACTCGGGAAGAAAACTCAAAACAGGTAGTGGTGGCGACATATAACGGGAATGATGAAGGTGATTGGATGCAGGCAGCATGAAGATTCATAATGGCACTAAAGTAGGGACCAATGTTCTGGATGGGGATAACGTACCCTTCCTGCCACCTCACCTTGTCACCTTAGAACAAACTCATAAGCTTAAGTATGCTGCAGTCGACTGCCTCCACAACCTTTGTTTGAATTTGTGTCAATGAGCTCTCAGTTGTAGCAACCTACCTACCACCTTCAGAATCTTGAAATAGTCGCTCTCTGCCAGTTTCAGAACCCTTCTGCTTATCTAGCTCTATAGGACCATTATCGCACTCTCTAGGAGCGGAAACACAGTCCTACAGGAGCCCTTCTACAGGAGGGCCCGTGAGTAGCTTCGGAGAGGAAAATTCAGGATTTTATGCCAAATTCGAGCTCAAAAAGGTAGGCTTAGTAAAACCCACTCTACATTTCATATATCTACAAAAGGTGGTGGGATTTGAAGCAAAGTATTGAGTTGAAAAGAAAGGAAAAGTGAGAACAGACTCTGCTTGTTTTTTAAAAAAATATACAGTTTTTCCATTTGCTCTCCGCGTTGAAAAACTGCCTTTTTCACCTCCGTGGTATTCTTGGTGTAAAGAAATGATGCAACCATAGTAAATTAAGCTTGTAAAAAAAGCGAATTTGCATTGGGTAGTCTGCTTATTTTGTGAAAGAAAAAAAACATTGTCTTCTATACTCTCTGTTTTTTTCTTCAAGGTATTGTTTCCCTCAACCAGCCCGAGAAGTAAATCAAGTTTGAGAACATAGTTTGAAGGGAAGGAAAGTTGAAATTTGTTTTTGTTAAAAAGGAAGAACATGAAAAACTCTCTTTAGGGTTCCAGAAAAAAACCCTTAGTTGTTCCTCTATTTTTGGGTTTGAAATTTTCTACATTCCTCCTCACCTGAAACATTCCAACAGTCTCTGAACATCATGATAGGGGGTTTTATGAGGAAGGAGCCTCTGAATTCAACTAAGCTGCATGAACATCCAAAAGTGGTAGCCCTATTTACCACGACAAATTGGATTCCTTTCTTTGAAAAATTTCACGGGTATGATGAGGAAGTCACAAAGGAATTTTTATTGTCTTTAAGACCTTATTCAAAAATCCATGCCACCGTCAGTTTCAGGGGTCTAACCATAGAACTTACACCAGACTTCATCAGCAGGATTACAACTCTCCCACTTGGACTCCCTTGGAGCAAAGAAGAAAAAACAATAGGACAAGTTGCTAAGAAGACCTTTTTCCAGTATGATGAACATCCTATGGAGGATAAGAATGGGATCAGGAGGACAAGTATACCTTATCCATGGGGCGAGGTCAGCTATCAGATCATGAAGTATATCTCGTGTGAAGTAAGATACAACATCATTCAGGGGTATCATTTCAAACTGTTACATGAACTAAGATATGGCATGGACCTTCCTACATCCAGAAAACTCAGTCTTCCATACTTTCTCCTCCAATCCTTAATAGAGTGTAGCACCAAATTGAATGCAGGGGTTCTAGACCAACTAGCCCACCATGGGCTCATTAAATTGCTTGTGGAGGATGCCCTCCACATTTACACAATCCCCATAGCCTAGGAGATTTTCAGGAACATGACTAAAGAGGATGATATAAAAACTCTCACCGATGAGCTCAGTCTGTCTGGTAGTGAAGAGAAGGAACAAAAAGAGGAAGATGAGAAGATATCCTTGAAGAAGAACAGAACATTCAATTGGAAGAAGAAAAAGAAGAAAAACAGAGAGGAGAAGAGAAACATGACACCACCAAAGAAGAGCCTAAAGCAGAGAAGAAGAAAGAATTAAAGAAGAAAAGAGTAAAGCCACAACAGGGACAAAGAAGAGGACAAGAACTAAAAAGAAGAAGCCTAAGACGGTTCAGAAAAATGTTGCCACAGGAAAGGAAAAAACTTAGCAAGCAGATAAGAAAATAACACCAGAGATAGCAGAAACAAAATCAGAGACAGCAGAAACAGGAAAAACAACAGATGAAAAAGAAGAAGCACAACAAGAAGAAGTGTCTCCTGAGACACTAGCTAGAGAAGCAACATTTGTTCTTGCTGCACTTAGTACTCCAGCCAAGCCCAAAGGGAAAAGGAAAAGACAACCATCTATGTACTTCAATGCTCGAAAGAGAACCAAAATAAACATCAAGAAGCCTTAGCCACCTTCAAAGGAGCTGATCATCATTGAGGATGTCCCTACTACAATAAAGGAGGAATCTCCATCCAAAAGACCCATCACTTACGAGAGAGGAAGTCCTAAGACCTCTACCTGGAAAGAAAGGATCAAATTAATGGACTCTAAAATAGTCCTACAGGAGGTGTAGACCTCTCTACAGGAGACATTGGCAAAGCTCCAAGAGATTGAAAAACTTGAAAAGAAGGCAGATGAACAGACCAAGCAGGAAGACAATGCAAAAGAGATGCTAGAGCATGGACCTCAGCCTAACTTAGGCTCTTACTATAAGCTTCTAGAAGGTGGGAAGATCATCCCACAAAAGTTTGCATTTCCTCTTTTCTTCAAGCTGGAAAAGGAAAGAGTCAGGACCCATACATGGATGCAGATTGAAAAATCAAAAGGGTTGGAAGACATTGGGCACATGGAAAACAAGTCAAGAGAGATGGGCAAAGAATTGAACATGGTCAGGCATACAGAAATCATCAGAAGAGCTCAATTAGAGGTAGAAAATGAAATCTTGAAGCAACTGCAAGAAAGGGAACCTAAAGGAGGAAATGAGCTATCAATCTTAAAGAAACAACAATATGAAGAGGAACCCCGGGCAAATAGTGAGACATGAATAAGACAACAACAAGAAAGGGAATCCCAGGCAAAAAATTAGGTTTTGATCTTAAGAAGGTAGCTACAAGAAAAGGAAGCCCAATTAGCGTGCATAGCTAGTTGGGCTATGGAGGCATTACAGTGTAGGCAACCAGCTAAATCATATGTAGTGATCGGTGGCTTCAATTTCAGATTAAGAGACTAGCCTAGAGGGGCACAATACCTTTTTAGGATTATGGCCAATTCATGCATCTATGTCATCACAATTTAGCTAAGGATAAATGAAATCTAGAAAAATTTTACCTGCACAATATGGCACTTACTGACATGAACTTATGGGATCCAAATGCTACATTGGGAGATTTGCAGCTGATGGCTATGGCACCTTGGATGAGCCATGAAGAGAAAAGGGCAATGGAAATCCAGAAAATGATGGAAAAAGAGCTGAGCGATCCCCCGATGATTAGAGTAGAACTAGCAGACCACTTGTCTCTCATATATGCCCACCAACACCTTGCAGCTAATCCTCAAGTTGTCCTAGACTATGTTGATAAACACGCTCGGGCTATTGCTGACTTCGAGGATATTGAGAAATTTTTTAGAGATGACTGCATTCATGCCTGCATGCGAAGGTGGAATACATTTCCACACAGCCTATGGATCAGGGATTATCACTCCCTAAATAGGATGAGAGAAGCCATGAGGAGAGTGCCCCTATATAAGCACTCAATGCAAATATTGAAGGCCAGTTGGATTGGCCTTAAATTCAGTCCTCCACTGCTGCTAGGACTACTGGAAGGAGTAAAAGAGGAGGAAGAATAGAAACAGTGGGATGAAGTGGATAGGAAGGTAGGTTTCCATGATAAAGATGAAGAAATCACATTAGAGGCATGGGATGTCGGGGAATCTATCAAAGCCATCAAGGATGAAGAGTTAGATTAGTTGCTCAGAGGATGAGCAACCCATTTAGTAGGGGGTGATGATAAGCCCCAGAAATGGGTAATTATATGGGCTCATTTTGCCTCTTATTTCGACTTAATCTAGCATTCTCATCAGTTTATTGCATGGTTTTGAATATATTTATGCTAATAGAGTGAATTGGGTTAGTCATTTTGCCATGTAGTCTAATATGTTCTTTATGCAGTTTTTTGGCCAATTTTGGATAAAGTCAAGGGATTTATGAGAAAATGGCAACCAAAACTCGAGGAAAGCGGGGAAGAGGATTTGTATGGGGGTGTCTCTTTCATTTATGACCCCTTTCCTCGAATCCTCCATCAACAACTTGGAGCACAAAGGTCCACATTGATGATTCCAAGGGGAAATCGAGCAAGTAAAGAAGGACTATTGTTTATCTCCAGATATAGGAAGCTAAGCTCCTTGATTTTAGGAGGAGTGTTGGAGGACTCCATTTGCATAAATAAGGAGGTTTATAGCCTCAGTATTTTAGCCAGTCATTAGTATAATTTTCACACTTTTGTGTAGCACTTGTTTAGCTTATTTTTGAGTTCCTTTTTTAGAACAGTTCATGTAATGCGACTATTATTTTTTGTAATGAAGATGAAATAGTTTTTGAGCCAGCACTGATCTCTTTCAAAAGCCTGATGCTCTTTGGTTAGGGCCCAACCCAAGCTTCCCAACACCTCTTACTATCTACTTATATGTTTTTTCTTCAATTCATGAGTTAATTTTTGTTACATAGATTCATTTTACTTGGTTAGATTAGGATGTTTTTGATGGTTTGCATAGTTTTTTTGTGTTTCTGTTGCTCAGGTAGGTTACTGCAGTGGTAGAATACGATTCAAAAAGGCCAAAAACATGCCCTGATCTCCTTTCTCCCTTCCTAGGACTATGATTTGAGATCAAGGCACTTCTACTGCCACCAAAAATATAGATTTTGCTCTTCCATGCAACTGCTAGTGTGATAACATGATTTTGGAAGATTGATATATTGGTTCAGATTCAGCTGCCTAGATCATTTCCTGTTCTTTTACCATAGATCTCTCTGCATGTTTTTCTGTTCACAGGTTACTGTTCAGTATTTTCTGTTTCTAGATCAGGAATCAGGTTACCGAGTGATATTTCTGTTTTCATAGTACAATTAGTCTTTTCCTGCTTAGTTTTGATAAGTAAATGTGCAAATCTCCTACAGGACACCTCAGCTCACCACACATCCATAAAATAGCTAGCACCAACCCACTTCTCATAGATTTCCCAAGTCATTTCCAACATTTCGCCAGTCTGCCCTAATTTCTGCGTTTTTCTCCATAAGCTTCTTTCTTGCCATTTGAGCAAATCCAACCATCATGTTATTTATTGATCTTCCTTGACAAGCTCCAGACACCTCAACACCTTCATCTATCCTTCAGTTACCCTTTTCCATCATTTTTCCACCTTCAAAACTCCAAAAATAGCTCTCGGCCTCCTCCTGTAGATCCTCCTGTAGATCCCCTCCAGCGTCCTGTAGAATTTCTTGTGAGGGATTTTTTGAAGTCTGATCGCTATGGAAGTCTTCAGAAGGTTACTAGGGGCTTCTTAGTACCTCTCCACACCTTCCTCCACCTCTGCAAAGGCCAACTCCATCTCCCTTCACCACCAAACGTCTACATAATCACAACCAGATAAATCACGAGCATAATAATTTCACATAACAACACTCAAAAGCACAAAAAGATTTTTTCTTCTAATTTGTTTTCATAAGTAGCTTGAATAAATGCAATTTAACTTTTCATTAGTCAATGACACTCCTTTCATCAGTTTTCATCTCTTTTCTTGCAAAATTAGGGTTAGTGGGTAGATTAGGATTTGATAGGGTTTGCGTTACATTTCAATTTTCCTTCTCTTTCTACAAGTAGAATAGTCCTTGTAGAGTTAGCTTTATTTCATCACAGTTAAAATCTTCTTCTGAGAATCAATAGAAGTTGGCTCAAGCTCCTAGTGACCTTGCGCCAGCTAACCAAGTGATAACCTGCAGTAAAAGCTAGTACTTGTGCATACATCACCATTGCTTCCAAGTTTTTTACGAACTACTGGGTTGATAAACGTAAAGTATGGAGCCCCAGGAGTTGTAGCATTATTGCTACAATACTGGTTCTCACAACCAAGCTTTTGCAATGCCTTGTATGGACCATAATACTTTGGTGATAATTTATTATCCTTCTTAGCTTGCATGAGGGACATTTGTTTATATTCTTGTAGTTGTAGGAACACCCAGTCACCTACATCAAAACTTCTTTCATTGCAATGTTGATTTACCTGTTGTTTCATTCTATTCTGCACCAACGTGAGGTTATCCTATAAGAGTTGGATAACTTCTTGTTGATTCTCGATGTGATGTTCCACTACTTGAACCTTAGAATTTTCTCTTAAATATGATGTACAGATGGTGGATGATATCCATAAAGTGCCATAAATGGGGTCATTTTTGCTGCAATATGGAATGAAGTGTTATACCACCATTCAACAAGAGGCAACCATTTGACCCATTATGTTTGTTTATGAAATAAAAAGCAATGAAGATATCCTTCCAAACATTTGTATACTATCTCAGTTTGCCCATCAAATAGAGGATGATAAGATGAGCTATGAGTTAACTAAGTAGCAAGACAAGAAAATAATTTTTTCCAAAAATTTCCAGTGAAAATGGGATCTCTATCGCTTACACTAATCTTTGGGTATCCATGTAGCTTTAGTGCTTACATAAATGTAGTAAAAATTGTACTGGCTTTAAATGGATGTGATAACGCACAAAAGTGTGCATACTTGGTAAGTCCATCAATTACTACCATGATGACACTTTGTCCTTCAAACTTGGGTAAACCTAAGATAAACTCCATGAAACCTCCTCCCAATGTTGGATTGGAATGGATAAATGTTGTAACAGACCTGGGGTCTTAATTGTTTCAACTTTATTTTGTTGGCAAACCAAACATTCTGCCACAAACTTTTGAATATACAATTTAAGGCCATCCCAAAAAAATTCCTTCTTAACCCTGTGGTAAGTTTTAAATATCCTGAGGGCCCTCCTAAGGGAGAAGTGTGCAATTCCATAAGAATATTTTGTTTGAGTTGGGAATTCTTACATAGGTATCAGCGATATTTGTACCATAACGAATAATTTTTCTAGCTAAATGTATCAGATGTACTGAGATCTTGTTGTAGCTTTCGAATGAGTGCATCTGCCACAACAATTTTCTTCCCTTTTTTGTAGATGATCTTAATGTCATAACCCAACATCTTTGTAACCCATTTTTGTTGCTCTTAAGATGATAATATTTGTTCTAAAAAGTATTTAAGATTGTCATGATCTGTTTTTACCTTGAAGTGTCTTCCCATTAGGTAGGGTCACCATTTCTTAAGTGCATGTAGTATTGCCAACATTTCCTTCTCATAAATAGCTTTGTGTAAATACTTTCCCTTGATTGGACAACTTTCGAAAGCAATGGGTCTTTCATCTTGCATTAAAACAACACCAATTCCATTTCCTGAAGCATCACATTGCATAATAAAGGTTTTTGTGAAGTTCAGCATAGCTAAGACTGGTGCTTGGCACATTACCTCTTTAATATGTTCAAAGGCCTTTGTTGCTTCTGGAGTACACGAAAATGCATCTTTCTTCAATAATGTTGATAGAGGTGCTTCTATTCTCCCATAATTCTTAACAAACTTGCGATAATACCCTGTCAACCTGAGAAATCCTCATAGATGCTTTATGGATGTGGGGATTTTCCATTCCATAATGGCTTTAATTTTGCTAGGGTCTACCTTAACACCTTCATGAGATACATGACCCAGATATTCCACCTCTTGTACTCCAAAGAAACATTTGGAGCTTTTTGCATATAATTGTTTCTCCTCCAATAGTTTAAGCACCTTGACAACATGTTCAACATGATCCTTCCAAGACTTGTTGTACATTATTATATCATCAAAAAATATAACACAAATTTTCTAAGGAAGCATTCGAAAATGTAATTCATCAAACCTTGAAATGTATAAGGTGCATTGGTAAGGCCAAAAGGCATAACCAAAAATTCATAATGACCGTCACGAGTTCTAAATGTTGTTTTTGAAATGTCTTCAGTCTTCACTATGATTTGATGATATCCTAAAATAATATCCAACTTGGAGAAGTAAATTGATCCATGCAATTCATCCAATAATTCATCAATGACAAGAATGGGGAATTTATCTTTAATAGTGAGCTTGTTGAGCTCCCTATAATCTGGAAACATGCACCATGATCCATCCTTCTTGTGCACCAATACCACTGGAGCAGAGAAAGAACTTTGATTAGGCTGAATTATACCAGCCTCTAGCATTTTTGTAACCATACGTTTAATTTCACTCTTTTGGGCATAGGGATATATGCACGGTCTGATGTTTGGAGGAACACTTCCTGGAATCAAATGAATAGCATGAGCATGATCATGAATGTGTGGGAGACCTTTGGGAGTCTCAAATACCTTGGAATGATTGTCCAAGACTTTTTGGAGATCTAGAGAAATAAATTATTTCGATGTTAGAAACTCTAGCAAACATAATTGTGCAATTACACCTCGTTGTTCCTTCTTTAGAAGCTTTGTCATATCGTTAGAGCTTATTATCTTTCCCCATTTCCCAGCAATACCCCTCAATTCAACATCCTTTCCTTCCACACAAAAGTTCATGAAAAGTTCTTGAAAATCAAAAGCTATTGCACCCAAGGATTGTAGTCGTTGGACTCCCAGTACAACATCAGCACCACCCATTGGAATGGAAAGCATTGGGCTATTCAATACATATTCTCCCATGGATAGCTTGATATTATGGCACTTTCCAGAGAAATTTATGGTTCCTCAACTTGCAACCATCACTTTAAACTCTAGTTTTGGATATAAGAAGCAATTCAATTCCTTTGCTATCTTACAATGAATAAAATTATGAGTACTTTCCAAATCAATCAACACTATTACCTTTTTCTTCTTGATATGTGCTTCTATCTTGATAGTTTGAGGAGTGGTAATTCTAGCCAATGCATTACAAGACATGGTCAAATTCATTTCTTCCTTATCTAGAGTTTTTTTCCTGGAGCATATTCTCTTCTTTTGACATTTCTTTTTCCTTTTCTTCCTTCTCTTCATAATCTATGTAGAATAATTTCTTCTTAGCACACTTATGACCTTTAGTGTATTTGCTATCACAACTATAACAAAGCCCTTTTTCTCTTTTTTCTTCCGATTGTTGTGGTGTCATCCTTGTAGGTTGTGGAAGGCTAGGCTCAACAAAACTTCCATCTTTATAGTTGTGAGTGGTAGGCTTCCTGGTTGCCATAATTGTGCTTTCCATTTTTCTTGCTAACCTGAATGCCTTCTCCAATGAATTAGGTTCACAAAGGCAAACCTCATGTTGGATATTATCCTTTAAAGTCCCTATAAACACATCAATCCTATGCTCCTTTGGAATATATTTTACCCTTATGTTCAATTTTTGGAAGTCCTCAATGTGCTCCATCATTGAACCCTTTTGTTTGAGATTTATCAATTGGCTAAAAAAGGTGTTTCTTTTTGTATCCTCATAATGTGCTATCATTTCTTCTGTAAAAAATTCCCAAGTGACAATTTCTTTACGAGAGAAAAGCCATCGATACCATACAAACTGATTTGGTTCCAAATATAAAGTTGCAATACATACCTTTTGTGTGTTTTTCACATTATGGAGATCGAAAAATTGGTCCATCTATAGTATCCATGTTTCAGGATCCTTGCCATCAAACTTCCTCAGATCGATTTTTGGAACATGGTTGGTATTCAATCCAACATTATAGTCTATGAAATCATGATTAACATTTATTTTGTTCTCATCATGAGTTTCCTTTACTACCCTTTCACCATTAGTGACCATTTCTTGTAGCAACTTATTCAAATTTATCTTCAATTCTTTGATTTTATCGTCCATGCCATTCATCTTAGCATCCATGACATCCATCTTATCTTCCATGCCATCGATCTTAGCTTCCACGCCATCCATATCAACTTGCATGCCATTCATACTAAAGCATCCACGCCATTCATCTTGGCTTCATTTACCTTTGGTGCGAGTGAAATTTGTTGTACTTGGTCTTGTAATTTTGATATATCATGTTACATTTCTTCCTCTTCTTCACGAGTTATGCTAGAGCTTACAGGTTGCTTAATAGGTGTTTCCATTTTCTTTTTTTAGGGCATTAATGAATTCTAATAATTCTTCACTATTCCCTTTGAATTCCTTCAAACTAATTTTTCAAACCAATCTTATGCAAAATTTAAAAAAAAAAACTACACACCTTTTTTTCACTTTGTAAGAGCTCGATATTGAATATGTTGTATCTCTATAACTGCGGATCTAGAATATCTGAAATCTTGTCCTGTGGTAGCCCTTTGAGTCCTATTTCTAACCTTGCAAGTCTGATCAATATTGGATTCTCCAAAGAATAGTTATGCCAAATCACCCACGGTGACCTAATTATAGGCTAGTTCAGTAGAGCGAACTTGTGCAACGTGCCACATGTCACTATTTCGACATTAATACTTGAAATTGATGCATAGGAAAATATAAGTTGTCATCTTTCTTAAAATTCTTACAAAATTTCAATCTGATGCTCAAAACAAAAGTTACTACAATTTTCCCAAGGTCACCTATTTGGAATGTAATTCGGGAGTATGAAAAAACCCTAACCTTAGATCATATCTCTGCAAATATAGTGTGACAACCCCTGAAATTCAGACCCAAAGTTCATAACAATTTTGGCTAAAATGTTTTTTTTCATCTTTTGAAACATCATAGAAAAATTTTTATAGTGACAATTCCACATTGACTTGTTTGGAGTAGCGAAACCCTAGAATCCAAAGCTCTGATACCAAATGTTTGGAAACCAGCTCACAAAAAGATAGAAAAGATAGATAAACGCCTTAGAATTTAGTCTCTTCGAGGGGGCAGCCTCCTTTACATTACACAAATGAAAAATTATTGGATGATACAAATGACTAAACCTCCCTTCTATATATAGGAGTCTAAGGGGTCACAATATAATCAAGTCAACATAACAGTAATAACATAAGGGCACAAAAATAACAATAGTGGGCTTCTATGGGGCATACTACTAACTATATGGGGACAATAGGGGCACAATAATAGCAATAAGGGATACAGTGACAACAGCAGTGGGGGAATCACTAGTATTATAGGGGCCTAACACAACCCATCATTGATGCTATGACAATCAACATTGCTTGCTAATAATGCCATCTTTTCTAAAGTGATCTTCAGAACATGGAATGATTCTTTTCTTTTCATGTCAAATATTCTTCATCAACCAAACCTGATCCAAAGTTCTTGCCATAATTTTTTTCCTGGTCATAATTCAAATACATTAGAAACAATTGTCTCCAGAAAATTCAATCTTATCAAAAAATGATGACAAAAAGAATTCCATAAACACATACAAAGATGTGTATGCATCTCGGTGCTGAAGTGATCCCTAAGAAAACAAACACTTGTAGCAACTCCAAACCTTATGCATGACAAGTACCCCATATTTGACAGATAATTTCATAGGCAAACAAACTTCAAATGATGTATGTGTATATACTATCCTCAAAATAGGTGGAAAAAGAACATTCATTACACATTTTCATATTTATAATCTGAACATTATGAAAGCGTATCCAATTTTGTGAATAAATTATCTGCAAGAATGAAAGTTTTGTAGAATACAGATCGTAAGACAATCAAATTTTTCTAATATTGAACTGAGTGATTGATATTTTAGACCTCAAAAAAGCATAAAAGAGGTTTTATGTTTATACATATGTTGGATAGCTTGCTAAGCTTGAAATTTTAGTTCTAGCGTCCTTGCATATTGTTTGACCAGATTAGTTCAAAATGGGCAAGAAAAGTAATGGGAAATATATCGTGGATCTTGAGGTGCAAGACCTCAAAGGAAAAATGACGTTCTCTAGTAAAGACTTGGTTTGGACGGAAATAAATAAAAAAAGCAATAGTATTGATCAAGTTTTTGTAATCCCATTAGGACGAGTTGCTGACATTATCAAAGAAGAGCAAGAAAATCCTATTGCTCCATGTAAATTCATACGAAAAATAAACAAACCAAAACAAAGAGCTACCACTACATTGCAATATGAGATGTGAGTATTTCAAAAATGTATTGTTTATATCTTTTGAAACCACTTTTATCTTTGTTTTTATGTAATAACATTTTAATTTTTTGTGTAGTTATCATTGTTCAACTTGCCTAGAGGACAAAAGAGGAGATCCTCTAGCTAAACGAAGGACCTCATTTGTGCAAAAGAGGGGTTGCCAATGCCATTTTATTGTGAAAGTTATGCATGAAATTTGTGATGGAGCAATATTAAATATGTATGAACATGAAGATGGGGAAGGTTGGACTTGTTATTGTCAATGTGACATTTCAGGTGAGACCAAGACCTTGCATAGGCCAAAGCTTTCAAGGGACGTTGTTGCATATGTAGAGAGTTGTTTCCTTTTGGGAGTGTATGTTGATGTAGTGTATAGAACCCACATTAAGAGACATGTTGACATGGATGTGGCAACTCGAGATAGAGATTTCTTCTTATGCAGGAAAGATATTTTAAATATCTATAATAGGTTGGCGAAGGGAACTAATCAACTTCACAAAAAGGATGAAATGGGTGTAAACCTTTGGTATCAAAAGCATCAGGAATATTTTTTCTTTTACCAAAAGCCCAATGGTGTGGAGGTCCCTTTTATAATAGGTATTCAAACAAAGTGGATGTTGGAAACAATGTTCAAGCTATCACACAATATCTTAATTGTCATGGATTCAACATTTAATACAAATAAATATGGGGTAAGTCAAATGCCAATGATTGACTGAATATATTTATTTAAGTTTTATACATTTAGAATGATTAATAACTTGTATTTGACTTTATCTAATGTTGAATATGACAGTATCAGTTGTATACACTCATGGCATTTGATGAACAACAAAGTAGGGTGCCAGTTGCATGGGTCATGGCATCATGAAACACATCAGATGATATTGCAATATGGTTGGAGTAGCTCATGTGCAAGTATTTCCAAACCCGTTCTGATTGGAAAGTCAATGATTTCATGGTTGATGATGCACTGGATGAAATCACTACCTTGAGGTAACTTTAACATTGTCATGATATAACCAAACTTGCACTTTCTTCTAAAAATAACACACTAAAATGCATTGAATATGGTAGGAGGATCATAGGTTGTGATGTGATCTTATGCATTTTGCATGTATGGAGGGCTTGGTTAAAAAATGTCAATCGGTTGGCAAATAGTTCCATAAAAGCCAATGAGATATTCAGTCAGTTAGGATTCATCATGAAACGTGCTCTCAATTATGAATTGGAAGATGCAACCAATCAATTTTTTTATCAAATTTGCAGATGAAGAGAAGTTCGTAGACTATTTGCACAAGAACTGGGTCACTGGAGATAAAAGTCATAAGTAAACATTTTTTTCGTATGATATGCATTTTTTTCTTCTGTAAAGGTGATATAGTGAGACTAACATGGTTCTGTTTGCAATTAGGTATGTGGGTGAAAGGTTGTTGGGAGTTTCTTCATGCAAATCAAGAGACCAAGAATGATATTCAGTCATACCATTGTTACCTAAAAACAACATTTCTATCTGATAGAAGGAAAAAATGTACCCAATGGATGGATTGGTTATTACATATGCTACTAACAATAGTTGAACCTTGTTATTGGTTTAAGGAAATCTTAAAAGAAGAAGGATTTCTAAATAACTACAAGAGAGAAAAGCAACTAGAATCATCAGTGGAACGAGAAAGAAAAAATTTGGATACTAATTGTCGTCCTCATGAGAGCATAATCTGCACTTACTGGGTGAGAAGTCAAACAGATTGAGGTAAAAAATAACTTGTCACATAATATCGTACAGATTTTATAACATGTGAATGTCCATGGTCTATCCATGGAAACATTTGAAAGCATGCCATAAATGTTAATTGGTTGTATTTACACTCAAATAATTCAATTCCATTGCTTCATCAACATGTAGAGGATGACATATGCAATGACCCACCTGAGATCAATATAGAGCCTCAAAACCATGATGTAGATGTTGATGCTACTCTTCTAGACACAAATATCGTTGATGAAGATGTCGAGGCACCTCATTTGGCAAGGGAGGATTTGTTGAGCTATGCACATCTCAATTTAGATATCTCTCCTACTACTTTGACGAAGACAAACCAGTTGATTGGTATGCTTAAAAGAATGTTGGATGAAGCCAATAATTTGCATGTTATTGATTTTGAATTCACACCTGGGTTGGGTTCTCTTGGTCCATCTTTATAGAGGAGAAAGAGTTTCGTTAGCCCCAAAAATAAAGGATGAAGCAGCAAAAAAACAATGGTTTGGACACTGGTTTAAATGTTGATCCATCATAATATGAACAATTTGAGTTTCGACACCTCAGTAAGCGAGGATGTCATTGATCAAATAATGCCTTGTCTATGATTCCAGGTTAGTTTCATGTGTTGAGTAGAGTCATGGTTTTAGATTTAAGTATTTAATCATCATCATTCTTTAACATGTGGTATGTTTATTTTTATAGCAATGCAACAATCCCTAACCATGGCGATAACCTAAGACCAAAGGGAGATGCAAAACCATTCAACCTTACCTGCCATGCTAGGTACATTTGACACTCTATTCATTGTGTGCACACATATACCTTGATGCTCTAGAAAATTTCTTTTCCATAACATATGACACTTTGATAGGAAACTATAGAACAAGTTGAGAAGCATCATCTTCTACCATAACTGATCATCTATGAAAGGGCTTCAACTCTAGTGGGAATCAATGAGGTATGCACAAAGAATAGATAAGCTAGGCTTTCATGGCCTTGTAAGGTGGGTTTCCCTTTTTCATATGATAAGTCTATATATGTTTTCCTATTGTTATGTTGTTCTGAACATACCCTTTTCATAATCTGTTCATGGTCAATGAAAAATTTATAGATCCTCTTCTACGCCTTTCTATCACTGAGGTGTAACTGTATTTTCTATATGCATGCCTAGTTGATTGTCCTCACACGCTCTTCAATGCTTTTTCATGGTTTAGGTCAAAAGTGTTTTTTCACTCGAAGATTAGGATTTCCAAATGTGATCATTGTCAGTGCTTATCTTTCTTCCCATGTATTGCTCACTGAAACAAATTTCAGTCCTTAACATCTTTCCCCCACTAATGTGTTAACTATATTTAATATGCCAAAGTCATGGGATTTACATGCCTTTCTATGCTTGTTCATGGTTGAGGAGAAGGCAATTGTTTTATAAATATTAGGACCATCATATGGGTTCATTTCCCATGTTTGTGTTTTTTCCCTATCCATCATGCTGGCAGTCAAATAGAATCTCTTTAATTATTTATGTTCAACATGTACAATGGGAAACCAGCCTTCAAACATTGTCAAGTAGTAGGATGGGCACCAAACTCAACATTTGCAATGGCTTGTGAAGCTGTTCACTTGCATTGGATCCTCCACAACAACATGAGACACTATACTTAATGTGTGCCCACCTAGTAGGTAGCAAGCAATAGCCCCAAATCTCAACCCCATAGAGAAACAATGGCTTGATAGTCATGTTGAAAGACTTATCTTAACCAAGATGTCCCAGACATGTGTGTGGAAGCTTTCCACTCAAGCATAAACATAGACAACACCTTGCTAAGTTTGGGTTGCAGAGAAAGCCTCGAATAGTACTTGGCAACTTGGGGCCTGTGAAGTGGACCCCCAAATAAGTGGTACTAATAAACTATGGTGATCTAATTTCACATCCTCTAGAGAAGAAAAGGTCTTCTATGGCATTTTTTACTGTATTTAAGAGGGTGACCTTAGTCTTGCTAAGGCCTACAGTTGCAGAAATCAACAAGGACATCTAGCTACCTTTATAAGAGCTCGAGGGGCAATGTTAAGAGGACAACATCATCTTCATATAAAATTTAGGAGAACCAAGACCTGATGCATAGCATAACCATCATCAGCATGTCAGTTCTCCTTGGGGTAGGTCTCTCGATCAACAATGTAGGCACCACAAGGGATTGACAACATGAAATAACCCTACATCACTCCATTCATGCTCCGTATGAAATCAAAAAGGCCCTAAGGATAACAAGTGTGGAAATATTAGTCTCATAAATCCTTATAACAACGATGATGAGAGAATCATATGCTAATTTCACGAAGTCTATGAAACAAAGAGTCCCTTTGTACGAAGACAAAATCCCTCCAAAAATCTATGTAACAACAGAAGACATGGAAAGGGAGCTACCTAACTTTCTCAATTATAGAATAATAACAGAATCAGTGAAAATAGCAAGTGCCAATGATCCAAAATAGAAGACATCTATCCATGCTAGATTTAAGTTCGCAGAGGCCATTGGTGACCCAAAATAAAACACAACATATGTCTACGTAAAGTGCGTGTATGCAGTTACCAATATCTCCTCATTAAGCAAGGAAATAGAAACTCATCAAAGAATGGAGCTTTGTAGTACCCTCTTTATATAAGGTCATTAGCTACTATTGTTTTAGGGAGTTCACATGATATCAGTAAAAATTGAAGAACAAAAGTGGGCTCAAACTCCCATACATTTATCATGTTGAAATTCCCCAGTAAGTAGGATTACACATCAAAACTATTATTGTGAAAATATAAGGCAAACAAATGCATTTGCCTGTAAATAACAACCTCATTACCTCACAAATAGTAAATTAAGCTCAACATCAAATAGAGATTTGACCAATGAATAGAGTGTCCACAATACTTACACATGATAATGGAGATTTCAATACATCATCTTTATATGTTCTTTTGATTGATGAAGCTTTAATGTCTAATTCAACATTAACCCTACTAGTACACCATTTAAAGTACATTACAATGAATCATTTACAGTTTTACATAAATTGTTTTAAAATATAATTCTACTTGAGATGCTTCAAAATATAAATGGCAGTGTAAGAAGATTAACTTTAGAGACAGATAAATAGAGAACCTAAAAAAAATCGATTCACATCCACTAAGTATCTATTTCCTCTACCTTCAGATTCAATCTAAAGAGTCTAGTTTCTTGAGCTTTAAATCACACAAAGTTAACTGCCTATTCATCAAAATTATGCAGGTTACTAAACTAAAACCTAACCACTACAATGAGAATCATATTTTTTTTTAAATTTTATGTTTTTTCCACTAAAACTACAAGTTAATTATTCTAAATATTGTTCTCTTAGTTCTATTATGAATTTTCCTTGGCATAAGCTAGTGTTTGTATACTTAAGTTACAGCTTAATAACAAAACATTAATCATTTACTACATACAATTCATATGAACATCATCACAATTTCCCAGTAATTCTATCATCTTATTTTTGTATTAGACTTGGTATAGACATGCTTCTCTATGATTGAATACTTGTTCATGGTTGAGGAGAAGGAGATTGTTTTGTAAATATTAGAACCATCATATGGGTTCATTGCCCATGCTTGTGTTTTTTCCCTATCCATCATGTTGGCTATCAAACAAAATCTCTTTACTTATTTATGTTTATGCAACATGTTTGATTTTTATACTTAAACATGTAGTTTCTATGTTCTCATACCTATGTTCATGGTACGGTGATTATTAGATTTATAGATCTTTATATCTTTATAAAGTTATGGTTAGATGCTTAAAGGATAGTGAGATCTGAACCTTATCTTTACATTTTTTGTCGTTGGATTTTTGATTCCTTGCCTCTAGTCAGAAATCTCGAAACCTATTGGTTCTTTTAAAGTTAATTTTGTAATTATATTTTTTTGTTTTTAGGCCCATTTTTCACCTCAAAATTCCCTTACTGTCGGCTCATATTGAGGGTACAACACCTAGGCAAGTTATAGCCCAAAAATAACTCATACAAAGATGCAAACAAGTGCCATATTCGAGGTGACATGACTCATTTCTATCATTCTCATATAATACAGATCTAGAATTCCCCCTCCTTTTTTTTCTCTCTCTCCTTCATGGTTTCACAAATGTGAAAGAGAGATAAAAGTGTTCTCGATAGAGGCTTTTCATGGTTTAATGAATGTGTAAAATAGCTTAAAGTATACTTCATATGTTCTTTTTTTCATGCTTTCATGAGCATGAAGAAGAGATAAACTTAAGCTCATTTAGAGAGAGTAAGTAGCATAATGGCATATATCTGTGTTCCAAGCTAGAGGAACCAACTTATGCAAAGAGAATACAAAATGAAATTATACATTTATGAAAAAAATTCTCTCCATTGTATAAAGGTAGGTTAATATAGGCAATCTGTTGAAAATGTCAAGTGGTTAAGTGATCTGGAGATCAAATGTTTTCTCAAAAATGAAAGTTCCCAGAATATTTTGAAACTATTGCCAAGTTGTATTGTTTTTCATTCTTATTCCAACAATGCTTGAATCGCCTCAATCGATATCGTATGAAAAGGTTATAATGTTCTGATTGTTTGAATCAACACTTCAAAAATTTGCAAGTGTGCTGACTAGGTTGTTGACTGGGTTGTCTGTATTGATGATGTTAACATGCCTACTGGGCATAAAGTTGACCAATCACAAATTTCCAAGTGGTCGACTCGTATAGGAGTAGGTTGTCAAAATTTTATTAGTTTCAATTTTTTTGGTGGCCTAATGGGAGGTTGCCACGTGGCCCAACTGGAGGTCACCACATGGTGCCTCCACACTAGTCAAAAAAAAAATAGCAACTGGCTAGCCTCGGCAGGAATCAAACTCGTGACCTGCTAATACACATTATTGGCCCTTAAAAACTAGCCTACGGGTCATTCTTAATCATATAGGTGCTCAACCCTGTTTAAATTTTATTATATGGGCATGTCGGGAGGAGTCAGGCGGTGAGCGTGGGGCCCCGATCATTTGTTTCTCCACATCAACATATTCCAAGCGCGGAGGACTTCATATTTTGAAGGGGCCTAGCTCTTCATCATGTGTGCACCCACAGGATCATGGCGAAGGGTTATGGAGGCTATATTGTAAAACCATCCTCCCAAATCTACCCAAGCAACCAGCCAACCGGGGTAAACATGTGACAAGAGGTCACTATGATATGATTCGACCTCCTAAGTTACATTAAAGTAGTGGAACTGATGGAAATAAACTATACAAACATTCAACATCAACATTAGGACCCTCGGGAACCAACCCAACCTTTCTACCAACCAGCCCCTGGGTCCTACTGAGATTTTGCATAACTTGACCCTTAAACACTCCCATGCTATAGACCTGCCAGCATCCATGAGGTTTTGGATGCTCCCATGCTATAGGCATGCCAACATCCATGGACTATTTTTCTCAGTGCTGTGCCAATGTCCCCGGGATTTGAGCCACATTTTTAGGCCCAAAGCCCTGGTCACTACCCAAAATTGAATGACACCTTGAGAATAGTAAGATAGAAAGGAAATGGTATTACAAATGTAGTTACTTGAATAAGACCTTGAATGGACCTCTACTAGCCATGACAAGAATTCTGTCATACATATCATGAATATGTAATACATAGGTGTAAATAACATATCTAAGCATAGGGGTCTCATACTTAGTTGAGAATCACTAAGAAGCATTGATCCCACAACACATTAACTGAAATTTAATCTTTTAGGTCATAGATACATTGTTTAACCATTTACAAGAAAAAACATAATGATAACCATACATAGCTATTGTCATAAAACATATACATAATCAACATAATAACAACAAAAATACCAAGGAAATCACAATCATATAATCCACATATAAACCAATATAATACTCATAGAAATACAAGGAGAAATAACCTCATATTGATGATGAAAAATCCAAATCTGGGATGGGAATTCAACGTTCCACTAGACCATAGAATGGCTAAGCCAAATCTCTCTTTAGTCATTCACCACAGTGCCATATTCCAAGCATGAATGTGAGATCTCATAGAACACATCAATCCAAAACCATCGAGGGATTTGAGAGGCCAACTACCTCAACCCATCAAACAATGATCTCACCTCATGGTCGATCATCACAAAATCATCATCAAATTGGTCTCTATCCAAACCTTCCAGGACTCCAGAGCATTTTTTCTAACCAAGTTTCTAGGACTAGTAACTCAACCCACTGCTTATACCGTTCTCTGGAGCGTTTGTCCAACCAAGGCTCCAGGACTAGTAACTCAACCCACCAAAGGTTCTAGAGTGTTTGTCCAACCAAGGCTCCAAGACTAATAACTCAACCCAAGCTGTTACAGGGCTCTAGAGCATTTGTACAACAAAGGCTCAAGGAAATAGAAACTCAACCCAAGATAAGGAAACATGAGAACCATCCCAAAACTAAAAAAGGAAATAAATCCACAATCACCATGGCTATCCAAGAAATGGAAAGGGTAGGAAAATCCACTATCAATCTTGGCCATCCTCCATGTCAATGACAAATCATAACCAACAAACCACATGCATATGCCATGCATGCCAAAACTAGTGAGTAAAACATACATACAAATCAATGCCCACAATAAAATCCGTTGTAGTTGTTGATCCTAACGTCCTGGTGCACTTTCTTGCTCTTCCTTTTCCTCCTTGCTCCAAAACTCCAAGTATCCACACTATCCAAGAGTGCTCCAAGAAAGTCCAAGAATCAGAGAGAATGAGATAAAATGATGAGAGAGCTCCAAAACATAATTGACAAAATTCAATGTATTGATCCTCAGAAGCCTTTTTATGAATGATGCTTCTATTTTCTTCATTTTCCATTATTTTCCTTCATTTTTCTCCTGACATGCAACCTCTGACCTTTCACCTCCCTTTTCTCCTAATTTCCATTATTTTCATAAATAAATGTACTGCCAGAAATGTAATTTTTTCTTTCTAAAGCTTTGGCCATTACCTTTGCCAATTTCCTTAGCCATTACTAAAATGATGAACACTCAAACTAGGATGTCTCACCCAACATTCAGCTTGGAATAAGTGTCCCATCAACCGTGGTTATTATTTTTCCTTTGTTAACTTTTATTACATGAAATTTTCACCAAGGCTATTACAGAACCCTCCCCCTTGGGGGAACATCGTCCTCGGTGTTCAGTAACACCTATAACCACACAACTATTATAAGAAAAAGATACTACTCATGGTTCTTTATAACTTAGCTCAATGCAATATTTACAATAATCAACCTGCTGAGAAGAAAACCAACATGAAAACATAACAACCATAACATCATAATGGCATGACACACATATTTCTTATTGGAGCTTTATAACATAGCTTATGACAATATTTACATCCATATACATATATACATATACCAAACATCACCAAAACATATACCTAAACATATACCAAGACATATACCAAAACACCATATTAAAATTGCTTTTCCTCAACCGACAAACAAGGAAGGATACATAGCCTGCACCTGATCTGCCATCTCCCATGTAGCTTAGTCGTGCACAAAGTGCTTCTACTATACATTAACCTACCTAATTTCTCGATTCTGAAGCATGAGCACCTTTTTCTACAATATACACTAAGGCTCCAGCTGGAATCCTCCATCTAGCTCCACCTGCAATACAAACCAGTCAATCACATGATCAACATATTTAGCATACTTCTTAAGAAATGCCACATGGAAAACATCATGAACTTTCATTGTTGGAGGTAGTGCAAGTTGATAGGCTACTGGACCAATCCTTTAAACAATACTAAAGGGTCCACAAAATCGTGGTGCTAGCTTGGCATGTGATCCAATCCGTAAGGATCTCCTCTTTTGTTTGATCTCCAAGTACACTCTTTCCCAAACCTGGAACTCCTTACACAACTTGTTCCAATCTTCACAACCCTTATGTCTGTCTTGTGCTTCTTCTAGATTTCTCTTGATTATGTATTTTTTGTTCCATGTCCACCAACATGTCCGGTCCAATCTACACCTTGTTAGCTGGATCTCTCCAACTAATGGGAGTATTGCAACTCCTCCCATAAAATGCCTCCAACAGACTCATCCTCAAATATTCCTGATACCCACTATTATAGGCGAACTCTACGAGTGTAATACACTATTCCCACTTTCATTGTTGATTCATCGCATACATCCTCAACATGTCCTCCAATATCTTGTTGATTCATCACATAACTCCTCCACATTCTTGTATGTCTAATAATATATGCATTTGTGTGGTCAATATATATCTAGTCCTATATTGTTTATGATTGTAGATCTCGGCACTTTGAAGGTATTATGCCACTTTTACTTTACAGGTACTCTTTGGAGCGGATGGTCAAGGAAAGAGCAGCAAAGATTGGTCAGAGAGGAGAAGGAACAAGCAAGGAACCAAGTGAAAGATTGAGGTTGGTATTCTTTGCTCCCCTCCTATCTACTTCTCGTAAAGGAAAATGAAAGTAACTTTAATCTTTTTGTTTCTAAGATAGCTACCTGTCTTAGTGGGACTAGTAGCTCTGCATAGACACTAGATTTCCCGATAACACATGCGAAGCGATGAATCCTTAGAAAACTATGAAGAGAGGTTTCAACTTAGTTATAAAAGTGCCAGGTGCACACTTGAGCCCGAATCTCTGAAGTTGGTCCTACTTAGAGGGGTCCTAGAAGATCTTCTAGATACCCTCCATTTGCTGGCTAGGGGGGACATCTACCAACTACCTTATGATGACATTAAGACTCTATTTAGAAACCATTCTAGGGCAGCCAGAAAGAGGGGTAGGGGGAGTCAACCCTTAGCCAGTACATCATCATCCAGTTCATCCCTTATAGGCGAATTTGAAAATCCACTGGAAGATTTCAAGAGCAAGATGAGGCAAACCCTTGCCATGCAAATGGATACCTTTCATATCAAAAGAAAGCAAGAGGAAGCAAAGAGGGATTTGGCGATTTTTGTCTGAGGTGCACTAGAAGGCATCTGAGGAACGAATGTCTATTGAACTCTATAGAAGTGTGTTCAGTCTGTGAAGAAGACCATCCTACAAATCACTGCCCTTCCTTGCCCAAACTTAAAGCTGCATATGAGGGGACCGAAGGAGAAACTGAACCACTTTATTTCATGAACCAAAGGAGGCCACATGGGTGCATACCTTACTAGTAGGGGATGCAAGGGACATCCCAGAAATATTACAACCCTAATCAAGCCACTTTCATGCCTTCTTGGGCCCCCCTGCTCATCCTTCCTAGTCCACACCCCCTCCTTGGTCACATCCATCTCAATACCATGCTCAACTAGCGGCTCATTCATTTCACTCTTATTCTCAGCCACATCCTCAATGGAATGAACCTCATCAGGGGTGGAGGCCCCAGTACAACTCTGCTCCTGCTCTTTTTCCTCCACCACCTGCTCAACAGTAACCATTACCTCCTGCTCCACCAAGGCAACCCCAAATACCTGCTCAACCGAACTCGAACCCAAATAATAGATAGGCCCAACAGGTATATAGTGGGGAACCATCATGCCCAACCTATGCTGTGGAGATTTAGGAGATTAACCTATGATTTGGGAAGGTTCTCCAAGATAACCAACCTCCCCCTAAGGAGGATGTGGAAGAAAAAGAGGAAAGTGAACCAAAAGCAATTCCACCGTTTCCTGAAAGATTATTTGGAACAACACAACCTACCCTAGAAGAAACTGAACTTCTGGGAGAATTGAAACAATTATGTGTAAAGATACCACTTCACCAAGCCATAAGGGTGTGTCTATATACAACAAGATAATCAAGGAGAAGTGCTTCAGGCACCCAGGCAGGTGTAGGAGAGATGCTCCAACTATCAATGTCATAGGACAACTATCCGACCTGATGTTGGGGCAGGTAATCTATCCGAAATATCTAGACCCTAGAAGTCCTGTAGTCAATGTCCACATCAATGGCACCATAATACCCCATACCCTGATTGATCTAGGGGCTACCGTTAATGTGATGACCAAGGACACTATGCTCAAGCTCAACCTTCAGGGCTCCTTGAGAAAGACCACAACAGTACTACAGTTAGCAGACCGCTCCACTGTGACCCCTAAGGGGATTATGGAAGATGTAATCATCTCCATCGATTCTTGGGAGTACCCTACTGATTTCCTGGTTCTCCAACCAATGGCAAAGCTCACCAGGTATCTTATCATCCTAGGAAGACCCCGGTTGGCTGCTACAGATGCCTACATCAGTTGTCGAGCTAGGAACATGACAATCAAGAATGGGCATATTTCCAAGCAGCTAGTCCTATATTCTCCTGCCCTACCTTTGTTAGAAGATGATTTATTTCTCTGGTTGGAGGAGGAAAATGAGGATGAAGTCTATTTCGCACCACTGTGTGTAGTAGAAACTACCATGGGCAGTTGGGCACAAATCGAGGATGATCTTATTGAAAACTTGATTTAGTTCCACCCTTGAGTGTGTTGCCATTACAAGAGTTGGTGGAAGAAACCCAAGAAAATCCTTTAATTGATCCCTGTGTGGCTGATTCAACCTCTCTCTCAGTTAAGAATGTGGAATTTGGCCTAGAAATAACCTTGAAGATCAACTCATCCCTATCCACCTCTCAGGAGAAAGAACTGTGTAGCTTATTGAGAAACCACTTGGATGCTTTCGCTTGGAGCTATAAGGAGATGAAGGGAGTGCACCCTTCAGTCTTTACTCATCACATTTACATTAAGGAAGATTGCAAACCAGTCAGGTAGCCTCAGAGGAGGATGAATCCAGCCCTTAAGCACATTGTTAAAAAAGAACTGCAAAAGTTACTGGATGCATGATTGATCTACCCTATCTCTAACAGTGAATGGGTCTCTCCTTTGGTGCTAGTGCCAAAGAAAAATGAGAAGTGGAGAATCTGTGTCAATTATCAGGAACTAAACAAGGGCACCAAGAAGGACCATTTTCCTTTGCCTTTCATAGATCAAGTGTTAGATGGCCTAGTAGGGAATAAGTTCTTCTCCTTCCTAGATGCGTTTAGCGGGTACAACCAGATCCAAATCAGCCCGAAAGACCAAGATAAGACCACTTTCACCTGCCCTTGGGGTACCTTTGCATATCAGATCCTTCCTTTTGGATTGTGCAATGCTCCCACCACTTTCTAGGGAGAAGTATTGAGTATATTTGCTAAAATGGTTCATGATGGAGTGGAAATCTATATGGATGACTTTACCCCTTATGGTTCTAACTTCCAGGAAGCTTTGTTTAACCTGGGAAAAGTTTTGGACAAGTGTATTAAAATGAACGTGTCCCTCAGTCCTGAAAAATGTGAATTCCTAATGGCTAAAGGGATCGTGCTAGGTCATGCAATCTCTCCGCAAGGATTATAGGTGAACCCCAACAAAATTTCCATTATCCAAAGAGTCCCACCTCCTCAAAAGGTAAGAGATGTTCGAAGTTTCCTAGGTTTAGCAGGGTATTATAGAAGATTCATTAAGGATTTTAGTAAGCTAGCCTCTCCATTGTTTAGTCTTTTGGGAAAAGATGTTGAGTTCATATGGTCTGACAACTGTCAAGACGCTAAAGTAAACTGGTGACTGCCCCAATTTTGAGAGGTCCAAATTAGGCCTTACCTTTCCACATTCATAGAGATGCCTTGAACAAAGTGATAAGAGTAGCCTTAGGGAAAATTGATGAGAAGTTCCCTTATGCCATATATTTTGTAAGTAAAAACTTGTTGTCGAAGGTAGAATTAAACTACACTGTAACCGAAAAGGAGCTCCTAGCTGTAGTCCATTCCCTAAATAAGTTTAGGCACTACATCACTAGCTATCAAACATTTGTACACATTTATCATGCTACAATTAGGTATTTAATAAATAAACTAGATGTAAATGCTCATATTATTAGATGGTTTCTTTTATTGTAGCAATTTGATTTAACCATTGTTGATAAGCTGGGTAAGGAAAATATTGTTGCTGATTTTTTGTCTAGAATAGATTTGCTTGCAGGTGAAGAAGGAATGGTGGATGATCAAATGCTAGATGAACACCTATTTTCTATCTCAGTACTCTCTCCATGGTTTGTTGATATAGCAAATTACTTGGTTTCAGCACAGTTCCTACCACACCTGTCCTAAAAAGAGAAGAGCAAGTTTATGAGAAAAAGTGCCCCTTTCACCTGGATTGGGGGCAATCTCTTCAAACTTGGCCCAGATTAGGTTTTGAGGTGATGTGTCAGGGAGGAGGAAGTTTTTGACATTCTCCAACTTGTCATGATGGGCCTTGTGGGGGCCATTTTGCTGCAAAGAGGACTACCTTCAAAATCCTGCAAGTGGGTTATTATTGGCCCACTCTTCATCAAGATGTGAGGAGATATATCAGCCAATGTGACCAATGTCAAAGCATGGGGAAACCTACTCCAAGGGATGAGATGCCCCCGCAAGCTCAAGTGACTTTTGAGCCATTTGAGAAGTGGGGCATGGACTTTGTGGGTCCGATCAATCCTCCTTCCAAGTAGAAATCTTACATCATTGTGTGCACTGATTATCTAACAAAATGGGCAGAAACAAAGGCGATCAAGGTAGCAACAGAAGAAAAGTAATTGAGTTTTTGAGAGAGAATATCTTCTACAAGATTGGATATCCAAGAGAATTAGTCACAGATCAAGGGATTCAGTTTACCTCCAATCTAATTGAAGACCTGCTCACACATCACAAAATTAAGCATAGAACTTCCACCCCTTATCATCCGCAAGAAAATGGACATGAAGAAGTCACTAATAGAGCTTTGGAAGGGATTTTGACCAAGGTAGTGAGCAGCAGTAGGAAAGATTGGGCAGATCGATTAGTTGAGGCCACCTAGGCCTCTAACACCACTTGGAAGACCACCACAGGGTTCACACCCTATGAGCTGGTCTATGGGAAGAATGCTTTGTTTTCAATAGAATTTGAATATAACACACTAAGTATGGTAGCTCAACAGGACCTAGATCTCAGCCATGTAAAAAAGGAAAGGTTACTTCAGGTAAATGGATTGAATGAATAGAGATTGCAGGCCCTTCTCCACACAGAGGTAGTTCAGCTTCAAAGGAAAATATGGCATGACTAACACCTCACAGAGAAACAATTCCAGGAAGGAGAATGGGGGCTATTCTGTGATTCAAGGTATAAGGACTTTGTTAACACCCAAGTTGTTCCCTATGACTCCTTAGGGAATACGGCCGGGGTAACCACTAACCAATCTTTGGGCTACAGCTTCTAGCCCAGCTGTAGTCAGAGAGGGCTCTCTCTGTTAGGTTTGTCACTGTTTTAGTGAAGTTTTTAGGCTAGTTATGAAGTGAAATTTTGGTTGTTTTTTATGTTTCGTTGGGAGGATGCTTCTGATAGCTTTTTAGAGTCTGCCTTCAGGTGAAACTAATCCATTGGGCAATGGGGTCTTTTACTGTTGTTCTCTTGAGATCTTTACTTGAGTGTGGGTGTGACTACAGGGCCTGTATGTATTCCATGAAACAAATTATAAAGTGTGAAAGTGAAGTGAAGAACAACCAGCAAAGAGCAATTAAGGATTCTTTACTTAACCTGACTAGTGTGAAAGAAGTATGTTCTTTGGGAGCAATTACTTGAATTCCTGAAATAACATTTTCTTGTGATGATATAGTATTAAAGGTAGCATTGAAGAATTACTCCTTAAATACCATAGCTGAGGAAAACATATGAAATGGCTAGGATTGAGTCCAGGGTATTCAAAGATTAAATCCTGGGACTATTCTTTTTCTTGGCCATTTAGATATTGAATCCATGGGAAGCATGAACGATACAATGAAAGTATAAAAAACATACATATAACAGAGAGTAACGAGAAAACTTATTGAGCCATGGAATACAAAGGAATCCTGCAACTTTAAGCCACACACCAGCAAGCCATCATGAGAGACAATGTTTGGAGAAATCCCATCATTCTTTGTATTAGCTGTCTGAATCTTTACAACATGAGAGTAACAGAAGAGAAAACGAGAGATTTTTCACATCCGAAGTCCAACCCCTCTAAAAAAACGCGAGGGGGAATATATAGAAGTTTCATACAAAAATATCTCAGGTATTGAATCATCTGAGAGGAAAATATCTCTTACACTCGTACATGGAGTGTAGGTGAGAAGTAATTACAAATATAAATGACTCTTAAAAGCCTTTAACTCCTGTCAGGATAATTTTTTGACCTTTGGGCATTGCGGAGTCAGTTGTGCGGCTTTATCATAACTGCAAAATGAAGTGCTGTGCAGTTGTTACTTTTTGTGTCTTCTTGGCCCTGCCACTTGTGCTTGCTGATGTTGTTGCTGCGGTCGAGTATCTGTGCTGAGTTGGCTAAGCGTCTTCATACCTGCTTTTATGGCTTTTGCCTACCTGTATATGTAATATAAACCTTTTGCCGAAGAAAAAGATTTAACTCCTCAACTTTGGTTCAAAAGTAACCCCATTAAATCTTGCCATGTGTCTGGAGGAGGAAGCTGATGTTTCAAAATTGACCCTAAGGTCTCATCAGCCTCTGTATACTTATAGAAATGGGGGGGCTCATCAAATAGATGTGATACTTCATTTCTGATGAAAAACAAATTATCTAATTTCTCAAAAAGAATTTGCCCTGTCACTGGGCCTGCTGAAGATGTTCCTGGTGTCTCAGCAATCTGAATTGCTGCAAAAGCGCTTACCCTCTTGATATACTTTTCATGAGAGAGTAACTTCCTTGATTCTAGCAAGCTAGGGAGCCCTTTGTCCTGCAGTGCCAAAAACCTATTTTGAAACTTGTTTATATCAGCTTGCATATCCTGGATTCTTCTGTCCAGGGTCTGGATCAAATTCTTCATTGTTAGGACTCTTTTGATCAGAGAAATGGTTTCAGTCCTATTTCCAATTCCCATTTTTACCAGCTGGGAACTTGTCCTATAGTTGAGCACTTCAATCATTCTGGGGGCAAAATCAGGCATGTTGCCTAGAGAGGTCCTTGCTATGTGCAGTTCTTTTCTTGCCCTGCCAATGAGTCCCACTTGCTCGTATATGGCATCAATGTACTCCCATTGGTTGGTTATGGATTGTCCAATGGTAGTCCAAATTACTTGTTTGAGCTCTGCTGTGACCTTCTCAAAATTGAGCTCCTTTTCTAGCTCTGCAATTCTTTTCTTCAGAGCTTTTACTTCTCTCTCCCTCTCAGCCACATTTTGCTTAGACTTATCATATTTTTCATTTACCTTTGCTAAGTTGTCCTTGGCTTGGTTGAGCTCTGACATCTGAGACTCTAGCACCTGTATTTCTTGCCTTAGCTTTTGCATGTCCAGGCTCTCAGCCTGTTCGGTTGTTGGTGCTGTAGTAGCTGGAATGTTCTCTGGTGCCTGTTGCTTCGAAAGGATGGTATGTTGAGGGGTCTCCTCAAGGTCTATGGATTCTGTGGGCGGCTTGGAAGATTGCCCTGCTTCCCTCCTTTGTAGCGCTGCTTCTAGTGTAGTCTCTGTGTCTTGCAGCTTTTCTTGTGTCTCTATCAGCTCTTTATATAGAGTCATTAGTAATGTTGTTGCATCTTTTTCTTGCCTCTGCCGGGCAACTTCATCTGTTTGTGGGTGAATAGTTGGGGGGATCTTCATCTTCTTTTTTATTGCAGCTATATCTGCATCCCTCAGTTTAAGGACTTCTTGTATTGCCTTAACGTCATTGGGGTCATGCCCAAACTCTATGATTATTTCCTCCAATGCCTTGATTCTATTGTCTTTAGCTTGGGAGGATGCCCTTTCCAACTCAAGCTGTGTTGCTGTATTATTCAAGCTATTTTGCAGCCTGTAGTTAATCAAGGTCTTATCTGCCAGAGTGGCATAGACCATCTCACCCGTCTGCTTGTGGAGTTCAATTTGGTCTATGGGGTGGATGTCTTTTGAAAGGACTTCTAAATTAGTCCTTATATAATCTGCAGCTGTTTGAGGTTGCTGCATTGTAGGGGCAAAATGGCTCATAGTCATTTTGCCTTCTTGCACATCAAAGACAGCCATTAGCCTTTGTTGGTTTGCAGGAGCCATATTTAATAAATGATTATAGAGCCGAATCTTTATTGGCTCAATCCTCCTTTTGGCCTCTTTAAATTGCTCCTTTATGGCTGCAGTTGTATTCTGCTGTTGTCATGAGAAGCTGACCTCTCCTAGTGCTGCTTTATCCTGCTCCTGATGTAAGGAGCTGGCAGAAGTCTCCAGGCTTTGTATTTCCTCCTCTGAGAAAGGGTTGAGCCTTTGCCTCTTGTCTGATGCTTCTGTGAGGGGGGTTTCCCTCTCTCTCTTTCTGCTAGTATCCTCCCTCTGAGGGGTTTGGAGGACAGAGGAGTCTACCCTAGAATCCTGTCTAGGAGGCACCATATTAGTTGTCCTTTCTTGAGTGGCTGCCTGGCCTTCTGCTTTCTGTTTTTCTTGATCCTGTTGATCAGTTTGTTACTGTTGTTGCTGGGGTTGCTGTTGATGGCCCTGTTGGCCCTGTTGGCCCTGTTGGCCTTCTGCTTCTTCCATTACTTTGTCTTTTCCCTTGCCCTGTCCCTGATCTGAAGTCTATGCTGCCTCTTGTTGTGTTACAGAGGAGGAAGCAGGTGCTGTTGTGTGAGGATTTGGTAGAGCAGGCACCTGAAAAGGACATTCCAAGTCAGCCATTTTCAATAAATGTCTTCTAGCCCTCTCAACTAGCTCTTCTTGAGATACAGGCTCTATTAAGGTGTTTTTCCTCCACTTTGGTTGGTTGGCATGTCTCAAGATGTGGAACATGCTCTCATGTTCATAGCTAGAGAGTTTGTATCTCAGTCTTCTCAAGGATATAAAGCCTTTGGGGTCATAGGGCTTCCAAGGGAAGCTTAGTGTTAGGCCTAGGCCTTCCAACATCCTATCTACCTCTATCCATCCTTCTCTTTTGTTTAGAATAAAATGACCAAGCTGGTTTCTAACTTTGAGTTGTGCCTTCTTGCCTTTTCCTGCAAAATGGATCTGATCGGCATTGCCGAATTTTCTGAAATATTCCAGGGCAAAGAGCCTCATGGGCACAAATCTGGGCAGCTTGAATGGGCGCAGCTCACACCCATATATCCTAATCACAGTGTGATTGCTGGTAAAAATACCAGTCTCCCTATGCTGTAGGCGTGGACAGTTGGCAGAATCCCTCTGCATTTCGATCAGAGAGTTCTTGGAGGACGGTTCTGTCATGAGCCAGAGACTAGCGGCCGGGTATTAGAATGAACAAATCATCTTTATGAACTCACAATATGTTAGGGTTGAATATTGCACGGACATGGAAGACTGAGCTCCAGTATAACCACTTGATCTTGGGTTTCCTGCTGCATTCATTCTTTGATTTCAAAAGAAAGACTTTCTCATGTTTTGGTGATACCAGATAGATGATCAATATATAGGTGTATCTGAACACCCTCTCTCTGGATTATGGCAGATCTATGGCTCATGTATACTTGTCAGAGTATATTGTGGCATAGTCTTAGCAGATGGGGCCTTTACCAGGGGTGAACATTGTCATCATGACTAGCACAGTTTCCTCTATGAACTCCATTGATTTATACCCCAGTACTGAGCTTATCATGTAGGCTAGGTCCAGGCCAAGTTGATTTAAGTAGCCATCAAAAATGGGAGGATGTAGCACTGTCAGATTTCTTAATAAATAGTTGATTCAATTTCAGGATCTCTGCCTCTGTGAGTATCTTAGCTCCTTGATTGATTAGGTCCAGCAGGGATAGAGGAACCAGTTTCCTTTATGCTTTGAATTGGACCATATCCCTGATGGCCTGAGGGGTGGTGTAAAACACAACTTCGCCTCGAGGGTTCATTACAGCCCTCTGTATTGGATCAAAGCAACCAGCACACAAGTGGATGAGGTCAGGGAACTGTCTGACTTGGGGCATTTTAAAAATTGGGAGGGAGGACTCCCAAATGCCTAGGATATCTGTTCCATCTCTGTGCCTAGCCCTGAATTCATTTAGCAGATGAATGTGGAATGTGCATTTGGATGGGGCGTCTTCTGAGATCTGGTAATCTAAGTCTGCAAAATCTTGCCAGTCCAGCTCTCTCTGAGGAGCATTTAAGGGAGTAACATTAAGGGCTGCCGATCCTGCAGGGGTATCCATGTCTGCTTCAAGTATTTCTTAAGATGTCGGGTCTGCTAACTGAAACAGTGGAATTGAGAGGGACAGAAAACAACAGGGTTGCTGTACAGTCAAATATAACAGTGCTGAGCTTTCTGAGAAGGCCTTTATGCAGTGCGGCAGACCTCTTTTGACAGTTTGGGAGCAATCCAGTGAGTTCACGATTGCGCGAACAGGGCAGGGTTTTGACAGTAACTGAAGTTAAAGGAGGTTTCTGCCACAACGATTCAACCTTAAACGGTTCAACAGAGGTAGGATATAGTTGGATTCTCGGTCGAATTTCAATCTTATGCCTGTTTAAGGTGGATTTTACAAGAAATCGTGAAAAAACCAGCTTGAGAGAAGATGAAGTGTCAAATACCTGTTTAACCAGTGGCTTGGGATGAAATAGAAGTTGGGTTAACGCTCTGAACTCTTGCAAATGGTCGTAGGCTGGCTGGTAGAATGGTCGTCGTGGAATGCATGCAGACAGCGGAGAGGTGCTTTTCCCAGAAAAATGACAAAATTGCGAAAAAACCGTAAAATATGGCTTTTTACTTTATTGGCGCGTTTTTTTTGGATGACGTCAGCATGAGGGACCGGGTTGGATGACGTCAGCAGGACGTCATCGGGTGACGTGGCGGCCTAAGACCGTTCCATGGGGACGATGAGGTGGCGGCCAGGTGGGCGAATGAGGGACGAGGTGGGCGGACGTGGTGATGACGTGCATGACAGCAG
>APFE031705685.1:0-11546 GCA_000404065.3 Pinus taeda
TATGATAAGTCTAAGCAAAATGTGGCTGAGAGGGAAAGAGAAGTAAAATCTCTGAAGAAAAGAATGGCAGAGCTAGAAAAGGAGCTCAGTTTTGATAAAGTTACAGCAGAGCTCAAACAAGTTATCTGGACCACCATTGGACAATCAATAACTAACCAATGGGAGTACATTGAGGCCATATATGAGCAAGTGGGACTCATTGGTAGAGCAAGAAAAGAATTGCACAGAGCAAGGGTATCTCTAGGCAATATGCATGAGATTGCCCCAAAGATGATTGAAGTGCTCAATTACAGGACAAGTTCCCAGCTGGTGAGAATGGGAATTGGAAACAGGACTGAAACAATTTCTCTAATCAAAAGAGTCCTAACAATGAGGAACCTAATTCAGACCCTGGACAGAAGAATCCAGGATATGCAAGCTGACATAAATAAATTCCAGAATAGGTTCTTGGCTCTGCAGGACAGAGGGCTCCCCATCTTGTTAGAATCCGGGAAGTTACTCAGACATGACAAGTATGTCAAGAGAGTAAGCAGTTTTGCAGCAATACAGATTGCTGAGGCACCAAGTGCATCTTCAGGAGCAGGCCCAGTAACATGGCAAACTCTTTTTGAAAGATTAGATAATTTGTTTTTTATTAAGAATTAAGTCACACACTTATTTGATGAGCCCCCTCACTTCTATAAATATACAGAGGCTGATGAGACCTTGGGGTCAATTTTGAAATAGCAGCTGCCTCCTCCAGACACATGGCAGGAATTAATAGGATTGCTTTTGAATCAAATTTAAGTAATCACATCTTTTTCTTCAGCAAAAGGTTTGTATTACATACACAGCTGGACAAAAGATATATCAGAAGGTATGAAGACGCTGAGCCAACTCAGCATAGGTACTCGGCCGCAACAACAACATCAGCAAGCACAGGTGGCAGGGCCAAGAAGATACAGAAAAGTAACAGCTGCACAGCACATCATTCAGCAGTTATGATAAAGCCGCTCAAACGACTCCATGAGCCCCAAAGGTCAATATTACTCTGACAGGAGTTAAGAGCTTTTATAACTCATTTAAGATTGTAATTACTTCTCATCTACAAGCCATGTACGAGTGTAAGAAGATATTTTCTTCTCAAATGACTTAATGCCTGAGATATTTTTGTATCAGACTTCTATATATTTCCCCTCGCATTTGTTAGCAGGGGTTGGACTCCGGATGTAAGAAATCTCTTGAGAGCTATTCTGTGATTCCTCTATTGTAAATCTTTAGACAGCTAATACAAAGATGATGGGATTTCTAATAGTATTGTGTTTCTGATGTCTGGCTCGTGTATGGCTGAAAGTTGCAGGATTCCTGTGTATTCCATGGCTCAATAAGTTTTCTTGTTACTCTTTGTTATATATATGTTTATCATATTTTCATATATCTTCTATGTTTCCATATACTCAATATCTAAGTAGCAAGGAAAAAGAATAGTCTCAGGACTTAATCATTGATTACCCTGAGCTCAATCTAAGCTATTTAATATGTTTTCTTCAGTTATGGAAATGAAAGAGTAATTCTTAAGTGCTACCTTTCACACCATATCATCACAGAAATCTATTTTGTTTTAGGAATCCAAGTAATTACTCCTAATTAATAGACCTCTCTCCCACTACCCAGCTCAGTAAGGAATTCTTAAATGCTCTTTGCTAGTTGATTGCACATCACCCTCTCCAATTTACAGTTTGTTTCATGAAATACACACAGGCCCTGTAATTCCAGCTGCACTTAAGTCAGGACCTCAAGAAAGCAACTGCTATAGACCCCATTGACCAATGGATTAGTTTCACCTGTAGAGAACACTCTAAAAGATATCAAAATCATCCTCCCAACCAAACACAAAAGACAATCAAACATTCACTTCATAAATAGCCTAAGAACTTCATTTGAACAGTGATAAATCATAAAGAGAGGCCCCTCTCTGGTTACAGCTTGGCTAGAAGTTGTAATCCAAAGATTGGTTAGTGGTTACCCCGGCCGTATTCCCTTAGAGTCAAAGGGAACAACCTGGGTGATAACAAATCCTACACTGGATGTTTGGATTTCGTGGGAGCACAAGAGGTCTTGCACATCAGATTCGGATGAGGAAATAGAACGATGGAAAAACTAGCTACATGAGGTAACCACGATCAACTTCAACATGATGGTAAGATCACTACGTTGCATGAAAATAGATGTAAGGGATCTACCTATGTATGGCGAGTTGACAGCGGTGGATGAATTACTGAACAAATTTGAAAGCGCAGTACCAAAATAGTAGCGATTCGATGCTCTGAAATGGGCACTGCGTGCTACACCTGCAAGGTGGCTGGGTATGCATCAAAAAATCTTTGAGGAATGGTGTAGATGTAGAAGGGTGATGAACCTATGATTTGGGAAACCATAGATGTAGTTAACAAATAAGTCTAATGGATGGGATGATCCACGTACACACCTCGTGAAATGGACCAAATTTTATGGGGAAGAGCCACAACCTGAATTGGTGCATTTGTTCTATCATACCCTGGATGTCATACCCATGAATTGGTATGCTGAGACAGAGCTCCACCTTGATATGAGAAAATGGGATATCTTGCACAAGGGATTTCTGTTAACTTTCATGTTTGAAGATCATTGGTGGGATACAGTTGATGATGTGCTACAAGCGGTAAAAGCTGCTATCTTCAAAATACCCCAGGAACCAATAGAAGTGCTTCAACCGGATGGATGACACAACTGAGTTGTGCGCTAGAGTGTTACAATGTAAATGTTGAGGAGGATGATGAGGACCCTTAAAATATTAACATTCTAGAAACAGAAGGTTTTCATGAGGTTCCAAGACCATTGTTGAGGATCCTGACATCACTGCGCCGCTAAAAACAAAGTAGGTAAACATTGGAATGGAGGCGTTGAGTTATTCCACAAATTCCAAGACTTTTTCCCGACCAAAATCACTGATTTAAAAGGGATCGTTGGTGACATAGGGATGATGAATATCACCCTAAAACCTTATGTGAATCCGGTTAAGTAGGGGCATTACCGCTTGAATCCAAAATATAAGGAAAAGGTTCGCAAAGAATTAGACAAAATGCTCACAGCTAGAATTATTGATCCAGTGGAAGAATTCGATTGGGTGAGTCCTATGGTATTACAGGAGAAGAAGATGAAGGGAAAAATAAGAATATGCATGGAACTTAGAAAGCTAAACAATGCCTGTATACATGACCCATTCCCGACATAGTTCACAGATGAAGTATTGGAAAATGTTGGCGGCCAGGAAGCATACTCATTCACGGATGGGTTCTCAGGGTACCATCAGATCAAGATTGAGTCAGAATATAGGACCAAAATGACCTTCATAATGGAATGGGGTTTCTTTCAATACACCATTATATCGTTTGGATTGAAGAATGCACCAGCCATCATTTCGTGCATCGTTTTTGATGCGTTCAAAGAATACATCCACAAGTTATTGGAGGTCTATTAGGATGATTGGACTATCTTTAGATTAGTTAAGCACCATGTAGCAAGCTTACGATTGATGCTGGATACTTGTTGACAACACCAGATTGCACTGAACCATAAGAAGTCCACATTCCTCGTTCCCTTTGGAAACTTGTTGGGACATGTGATCTGCAAACAGGGACTGATGGTGGACCCTGTGAAGATTACAACAATTCTAAATTTGGAAGCATCGCGAAGTGTTAAACAGTTGCGTGTGACCTTAGGACACACCGAGTATGAGAGAAAGTTTATCAAAATCTATGCCCAAATCACCGTGACGATCGAGAAGCTAATGAAAAAAGATGTTACATTTTGCTCGAATGATAATTGCATGAAAAGTTTGGATGTCCTAAAGGGGAAATTGGCCTCCGCTCCAATCTTGGTCTTCCCAATATGGGATGTGTAGTTTCATGTCCATGTTGATGTGTCATGTATCATGCTAGGAGCAATGCTCACACAAGAGGGTGGGGAAGGCTTGGATCACCCTATCACGTTTGCAATCCAGAAGTTTTCCAAAGTAGAGAATAACTATTCCACCAATGAGCGCAAAGGGTTAACGATGGTGTATGCACTTCAAGAATATAAAAACTATTTTCTTGGAGGACATTTCAAGATGTATATCGACCAATCCGTGTTGAAATACCTTGTTAATAAGCTTGTTTTGGGGGGTACATATGCAGGTGGCTCTTATTGTTCTAGGAATATGATTTTGAGGTCATAGTAAATCCGGGACAACTGAACGCAGGACCAGATCACTTTTTATTCATTGAGACGGGCAAGGAACCCAATAATCTAGATGAAGGATTACCTGATGCACAACTCTTTGTAGTGCGCATTGCGGACAAGCACTTCAAAGATATAATCCACTTTGTGACAACAAGGACTGTGCCAAAGGAATACTCCATCCAACAGAAGAAGGAATTGGTGGTGCATGCAACAGATTTTTTTGTCATTGTGGGGCACCTATACAAAATGGGAAATGATGAGTTATTGCGAAGATATGTACCTGAATTTCAACGAAGTCAGATCCTTGTGGAAGCACATGGGGGCTCTGTCGGAGGACACTATGTACGAAGAGAAACTGCACAAAATATTCTTTGCGCAAGGCTGTGGTGTCCAACCTTGCACCAGGATTCAAAAGTGCACTGTGAGGACTGCAATATATGTCAAAGGACTAGAAAGCCATCGTGGAGTGGCAAGATGCCATTAAATCCACAAATGACACTACAACCATTTGAAAAATGGGAAATTGACTTTGTGGGACCGACCAAACCTCAGGGAAAGATGGGCATACACTACTTCATCATCGCAACAGAGTATATGACATGGTGGGTGGAACTGCAGCCAGTCAAAGACTCCACAACCGTTACGACTACACATTTTTTGTTCGAAAACGTGTTGACCCATTTTGGCTGTCTGAAAATCTTAATGAGTGATCATAGAACACATTTCCTGAATGAAACCATCAGTGTGCTAACCGAATATTTCTAGGTGTATCATCAAAAGATTACACCATATCATCTACAAGCCAATGGGAATGTAGAAGCTTTCAACAAAATATTGGAGACTGCGCTAACCAAAGTGTGCAACATGTAGTAAAATGATTGGGATCTGCGCGTACTTGCCATGCTAAGGGATTACAAGACAACGTGCAAGAAATTGATGGGACTGACACCTTTCTGGTTAGTTGATGGTGTGGAAGTTGTCATGCCAATGGAATACATTGTACCTACTCCACGAATAGTAGTGCTCATAGGGATGACAGAATGCAAAGCTTGGAGGAAAGGCTTGCAAAATTGGAAGAACTTGAGGAAGAACGGTTTTTGGCTGGGTTTCATCAGCAAGTACAAAAGCAATGTGAAAAATCCTAGCACAACCACCATATCAAGTTGTGCACCTTCAAGATAAACGGCTTAGTGCTACTATATGATAGTAAGTTTGAAAAATTTCCAGGAAAATTCAGAATGCATTGGCTAGGACCATATGTGGTTAAGTAGGTCAAAGATAGAGGCATGGTCTAGCTAGTCAAGCTGAATGGAGAACCCTTCCCACACAAAGTAAATTCCAGCTGCTAGAAGTGTTACATGGGTGTGCCAGCTATCTGACTAGCTGGCCAAAGCACAATCTTCATGAGCCAACAAGCCGAATAAGGGCACAGGACTATAGATATATGTAGCACATATCAGTACAAATGTAAGGAAAAAATTTATACACAGAGATCTCAGGACTGAGGATGCAGCAGGATCAATAAGCAGTAGCTCAGTTCATTGCGGATATTAGGACCATTCATGAACCGTTGGAGGGACTTCGTGCCCAGATCGCCGTGTTGGCCGAGTGAATCGAGGGCGGGTCACGATGTTTGTGTTGGGGGCCTGTTGGGCATGGAATCCCCCCATAACATGTTTTTGGGCTTAAAGCCTAAGTTTTGAGTGATATTATTGTAAAGCTCAATGAATTGTGGGGGCGGAATGCCTATTAGAGTCATAGGGTTGTCTGCCCTAAGTTTGAATGTAATGTCGGCCTACCCAGAACATGGGATTATATAAATAGAGTGAGGCTCTAAGTTGTAGAGGGAGATAATGATAGAATCTAATGGATAGAATGAGATAGCGAGCATAGAGGAAGTGTCTAATTGTGTCCTGGGTCGTAGTAGTAGGAAGAGGCTCTGCAGCTGAGTGCATAGAGGCCTGGTAGAGTCCGCAGTTGAGTGCGTGGACCCTTGGAGTTGAGTGTGTAGGGTAGAATAGAGTCTAGAACTAAAGGAAGAGAATAATAAAAAGAAGTTTTATTTGTTATAGCTCCAAATCTCACTATTATGGTTTGTGATGTTGCACTAATGGCCTAGGGCAACCCCTCCTTCCAGGCTTGGTCCCAAATTTAGAAAACAATGTTTTATTCCTTGTACACGACATTACCCTGAGTTAAACTCGTGTATACGCGGGTCTGCATATACCCAACCCGCGTATCTGTATTAAAACACTTAAAAAAATATAAAACTCCTTATTTTCAGGCAGAGATCACGGGTTTTACCTATCGATCACCTGTTAGTGCCTGTGGCCCAACTATTCCCAACCAAATCCTAACTAAAAAACTACTTTGGGAGTGGTATAAAAAGACATCAAAGGGAAGGCCTAAGGGAGGAGAGAAGAGAGAGAAAGGTTATTATACTGAGATTTTTCCGCTGACCAGGTCTGAAGACCCTTGTGCCTTCTGCACTTCCCCCATTTGTACAGGAAACCCTTGTTTCCTTGTGTGTAGATGTTCATCCACTAGTTATGGCATCATGGAGTGAGTCTTGGAAGGAGATATGCTAAAGGTTTGAGGCTGGACGAATCCGGAAGGAAGCTTTTCTTGGAACCTGTGAAAGGTTACTCAGGTGATATTACTCCTTTTTTACATTCTATTTGTCTATAATAAAGAAACACGTCTCGGTTCCCGATATGCTTCTTCTTTATGTTTATGATGTTCATGTTTGAATTTCATATGTGAATGGTTGTTTAAAGTTCATAACTAACTTCCTTCTTTTATAACATAAAGATGATTTCTTTATAAGTCTTTGTCCATATACTGTTGCATTCTTTGGAATTGGTTGTTTTGCAGCACAAAGGAGCGAAAGGAACTTGAAGAAGGGTTTGGACCCTTGAGGAACTTCTCGAACGTAGGACCTGCGGTACGCCCTTCTTACTTTAGAATTTGCTTATTATAGCGTAATGGCTGTGTGAATGTGTGTTTCTCTGTTTAGACAACTTTCATTCTGCTAGGGTTTCCACCCAAAAGCCCTAGGGGAGCAAATCCCTCAACAGAATTGGCGACTCCACTGGGGAATTACATGTATCTATTAGATATGAATTGAAATTATACTGTTTATTTACTGTGCACACTTGTATGAATTGTGAATATTGTTAAGTATCACTGAAAACGTACAAATAAGCTAAGTTAATCAACTAATATCAAGCTACTAATAAGGAAAAGGATAATAACATTGTTCAGCCCCTGAGTAGGGATGCACGAAGATAGCAACAGGAGCTGTGAGGAACGGGTAAGTGCATGTAGCAATGGGCGCGTTGGGTTGAACTGAGGACCACTTGAAAACGTCAAACATATCTAGGGTGCAGAAACCTGGTTCTAGCACCCTCCCTACTACTTCGGGTGAGACCTTAGTCCACGCTCCATGGACTATTGTCAAAAGGGCTAGTAGTACTAGGATTTGTTTGGCTAAATCATCTTCGAACCTTGGCCTAGCCCCAACAAGCCAACACACTTACTGAGATACTTTGAAATTGATCGATCTTGTAGTTGTCGGGTTCTTGTTTCCATGAATGGTTTAGGCTCAATTATGATTTTTCGTTCTTCACCAATTTCTAGCATCATTGTTTGAATTGGAAGCTTCTCATTGATAACCTTCTTTAAGCATGAAACATGGAAAATTGGGTTTACTTGGGAAGATGCAAGAAGATCCAATTTGTATGCCATAGTACCATTCTTTTGTAACAACTTGTAAGGACTGTAGTACTTGGGTGATAATTTATTATCCTTCTTAGCTTTCTTGAGAGAAATTTGTTTGTATGGTTGTAGCCTTAAAAATATAGAGACATCTACATCAAAACTTATTTCACTACAATGTTGATCTGCCTGTTGTTTCATTTAGTTCTGTGCCAGAGTGAGGTTATCCTTTAAGAGTTGGAGAAATTATTGTTGATGCTCGATGTGATCTTCCACTTCTTGAACCTTAGAATTTTATCTTAAATATGATGTGATGGATGGTGGCTAATATCCATAAATTTCCATAAATAGGGTCATTTTTGCTGCAGTATGGAGGGAAGTGTTATACCACCATTCAGCCAGAGGTAACCACTTGACTCTTTTTGTTTATTTATCAAATACAAAGCATTGAAGATATCATTTCAAAAAAAAAATCACTATCTTATTTTTCCTATTAGATTGAGGATGATAAGATGAGCTATGAGCTAATTAAGTACCAAGACAAGAAAATAATTCCATCCAAAAATTTCTAATGAAAATGATATCTCTATCACTTACTATAATCTTTTGATTTCCATGAAGCTTTTGAATTGTTTCCATAAATGTAAAAAAACTGTATTGGCTTTAAAAGGATAAGATAATGCACAAAATTGTGCATACCTGGTATGTCTATGAATTACCACCATGATGACACTCTTTCCTTCATACTTGTGTAAAACAGTAATAAATCCATTGAGACCTCCTCCCAACACTGACTTGGAATGACTAAAGGTTATAACAGACCCAACGTCTTAATTAACTCATCTTTATTTTTGTTGGAAAACAAACATTCTACCACAAACTTATAAATATTATATTTAAGGCCATCCAAAAGAATTCGTTCTTGACACTATGATAAGTTTTTAAAAATCATGAGTTCCCTACTAAGGGAGAGGTATGGAATTCCAAAATAATCTTTTGTTTGAGTTGGGAAATATTACAAAAATATAAGTGATATTTTGATCTAGGTGGATGTTGGTGGCCACCCACCTATCCCATTTGGACCCCATTATTGTCTCTTTCATATTTTCAGTTTCCGTAATTGTAGCACAATAACCTATTTTTAGCAATTTTTTGGGTCGTAAACTTTCGGAGTTGTTTTGAGGCCTTAAACGTTGTTCTTTAGGAAATCTGGGAGAAACATGGGTCCATGGACTAATGTTGCTCTTCCCAAAGTTATAGTTCTTGGATAGATCTTTCTAACAAGCTTTTGTACGCGTCAAACGTAGATCGGGTGCCAAATTTATGACCTCAGGAAATTGATGTACCAATCTACCCAAATGGGGCCCACAATTTAGCGTTTCATCTTCTAAGGTTAGGTTTTGGAATGTTAAGGGTTTTACATTGTTTCTCAACAATAAATAGGCCTTCGAGCCTCATTGTAACATAGTTCAGAGGCATGTAGTAGCCACATCTCTTCTCAGAGATAAGCTACCATTTCCCTAGCTAGTTTATTTCCATTTCTGTTTGTAAGCATATTTCAAGATTTTACATTAATGAAATGAAGTATTATTTCCATTGCATCTTTGTGTATATGGTTATCTTTGTATTTTGTTGCATTCTTGTTTAAATCCAGATTAGTGGTGTTGGTCTACTTTTTCTCTGTTTTTCTTTGCATGTCCCCAATGAGATCGGATTATAAGGAGTTAGGGCTTGAATAGGTCAAACCTTTGCAAGACCAGCCTCGTAAACCCCGACAGCCTCTAATGGCAGATGAGAAGAAATATGAGGGGGTAAGAAATCCTATCAAAATCTTACTCAAAGAAGCCCTTGAGTGATAAAGGAATGCGATGATGGACAACTTTGCGTAGATCCTTTAGTGGCTACCTAGAGGCAATGCATTGGCTTCCAACAGCTATTTTGGAAATGCCACACCATTTAAGGTACAAATTAATTTTGAAATCCCCATCTTTTAGGGTCAAATAGATGCAAATTTCATAGATAAATGGCTATATGGGTATTTTTTTGTTCATGAATTTTCAAGTTGGGAAAAGATTGTTTTCACTCTTCTCAAAGTAGCCCCCCACATCAAGGACTAGTGGGAAACTTACTGTGAGCAGAAGAATGAAAGCACAGGCTCACTATTTTTAGCCACACCCACTTGGGATTCATTCCAGGATGCCGTCAAGGAGCAGTACTACCCTCTCAAAATATATGAGGACAAATACATCAAATGGACCACACTGCGGCAGGGAAGGGACCAAGATGTGTCGGAGTTCACCAACATTTTTCATACCCTTCACACATAGTTGGGTATCAAAGTTTCTAAGCTACATATGGTACTCAAATACCATGGCTTCCTACACAAATACATCTAGGAGGAGATGGAGTTCATGAACATCTCCTCGCTCTGCACAACGTACCAATACGCTATCAAAATCGAGGAAAAGTTCAAATAGAAGAAGCAAGACTTTAGATCTACAAATCCGAAGACCAAAGGACAAATCCAAGGGGGCGTGACCCAAGACAACTTGTCGAAGATGCAAGGAAAGAACAACACCATGAAGTCGAAGAATGACAGATGAAAGTGGTGTGAGCTCCACAAGAGTCCCACTCATAACACAAGTGAGTTTCGGACCAAGCAATCGCTGGTCGCTGAGTTGAAGCCTTCAAAATTAGATGCATGTTATGACCCTAAGTCAGAACCCGAAAAAGGGGAATGGAAAAGGGAAGTAGATCATTGATGCAGAGCCTAGCATCACTATTGCCACCGCCAAGATCCAGAAGAATGAGCCCGAATACCCAGAGGAGGGGGAGCATCTTTTCCACTCACAGATGTGGGTGAAGGGTTCACTATTGCAATTCATTATCGATAGTGGCAGCCAAAAGAACTTCATTTCAGTAGAGGTCATGAAGCGGTTGGGCCTGTTGGATACCTATACCAATAGGTTTCATATTTCATGATTGGAAAATGAAAATGCCAAATATGCTCTGCTTTGCTGATACAAAGATCCCATATTTCCAAGGCAAGGCAAGGTGTGTACATGCCTTCATGTTTACTAAATTTTGATGGATGGTCCAACAGCCTAATCTGGATCATGCCATGTTTCAATTTTCTGTTGTAGAATAGAGAAAGAAGTCTGTCCAAACTGTTTAATCTTGGCAGACCAATAGTTAGGCAGAGAAGCTAAGGTTCCGAACTGCTTAATCTGGGGCCTTGGAAGCAATAAGGGTAGTATTAGATAGGAAATCAAAAGAAAAATCCAGTGGAAAAGAAAAGGCACATAAGGGTCTAATGGCGTTATGCCTAAAGTGTTGTCCTTGATGGCAATTCATACAGGTGATGGATCACTGTACAACAGGTCAGTAGCAAAGATTGATGATCAGCTCTCAAATATTGAAGAAAATAAGGGGTACGCAGGTACACCTTACAGAAAGTGCGTACCCGCAAGTACACCGTGAAGGGACCGCATCCTAATACGCAGATACGCCGTCCAGGAGGTGCGTACCCCAGTGCACACATTTCAAGGCAAAGAAAAGCACACGTGGGGTTTCTTATGTTTAACTAG